>VCRD01001502.1:0-33816 GCA_006783055.1 Trinorchestia longiramus | reverse complement strand
ACACGTGAATTCTGACCGGCGATACAGGCACTTGTTGATGCAGTCTGCTCAGTGAAGAACGTCGGGAAGGTGGATTTGATGGCGGAGGCGTCTCTGGGTTGGGCGACGTGAGTGGCGAAGGATACGGAGATGGTCTTGGCGAATTATGAGACTGGCGACCTGATGATGGGGTTATTCCCTGCTGGTTTCCCGAGTAGGAAGCTTGAAGAGAATGATTACCAGTGAAATTTCCAGATTGACAGTCTTCTGTGGTTGTTAAAGTCCCCGATGATGACTGTAGAGAAGAGTTGGATGTCGGAGGAGCATGACTCGCATAGTTCTGACTTGGATACACTCCTGGACTGCTGTGTATTTGGCTCTGAAATGTTCGGTCGTTTTGACACGTAGTAGCTTGCTCGGCAAACCCATTTGAATTCACGCGAGAGTTGGAATAACTGGAAGAATCGCTGAAACAGCACGGCGACGTCTCGTTGCCTGAAAGTTGAGTATTACAACAACCAGAGTATTCATACGAGTGATAGTTATTACCGTATGGACGACCTTGAACGCAAGAACTCGAATCGTCACAACTGAGAGGAGTAAATTCGTGTGATGTGTATCTATCAACACCGACATTTGAACCGTGAGATGAATTGAATTTTGTTTCAGTACCAGGATATGGAGGAGGACAACGAGTCATGGTCGCCATTTTATTAATGACTTCTTCAAATTCATCGAGTTGTTTCTGTGAGCTTAAATAAGAGGGGGGTCCTAATCGATCACCTCCCGAAGTCCCTCCGTAGGACCAAGGTCTCTTCACTTCCTTCTGGACGCTCAGCTCGGAAGGGTGAGTCTCTCCGCCATAGGACGCACGAAGGTGTGTCGGAGGCTGAGAAGGACGTCGTAGCAGCTGGATGCTTTCTTGACCCTCAAGGGGAACTTTAGAAGATGCATCCATGGGACTTTTCAAAATTGTCAGTGACGTAAGAGAGCAGATTGACGGAGCTACGCTCCTTGTAAAAGTAACACATGGCAGAGCAGCTGGGCCTGAGCTCCGCCCGAGCAAATATGGCCTCGTAAACAAACAATCTGGACTCACAGTGACCTTCAAAAGTGATCTTAAACTGTGGCAACCCCTACACTCCTACAGCTTGAAATAGAATTTAGCAGAACACGCAGTACCGATCAATGAACCGCATGTTTAGAAATTGCAAAATCTTTCAATGCTCATAGCTAGCGTGAAGTAAGCTAAAACTACGAGGTTAGAGAATCAATCGTTCATAGAAGTTCGAGACCAGCATCGCGCTAACCACAAGAAAACTTCAAGTTTACACACCGACTTTTACTTGAAAGAAAGCGCAACGCTTTCAAAGTTAAGGTCATGCTACACTAAAGGCACTGAAGAGCTTCACCAAGGGCAGGGCCACAGAAGTTGGCTCGTCACAATGGACAGAGCAAGGCACCGCCACTGCAACAGCAGGCAGTTACAAACTGCAGAAGCAGAAGCAGCAGCAGCAGCAGTAGACCGATCGGCTGCAGGCAGGCAGGCTCATAGTTGGCAAGACCAACTATACTCCTGTTGTACTAATTCATTTTCGCAGAACAAGTCGAGTGCACGAGAAATACGCTACAATACGTCTTCAAATTGGAAGATTACTACGGCTATACAATGGATAGGAAGTTAGCTTTGATACAGTCCATTACGACGAAGTATCGTTACTGTTCAGTTCAAATGTTTATGACCATGCGATTTTTGAAACAAGAACTGTAAAACGGTAAAACAAATGCAAAGCGCCTGCCAAAGATGAAGGGCGTGAGAGACAAAAACGATCCGTGCGAATCCGGAGAAAAGTAACCGTGAATTACAAGCGTGCAATATGCTTGTTGTTTAAGAGTTGGAACAGTTTTCACTTGAGAAGATCATATATTTCATGAGGTGACCTCTTGACAACACTGGCAAGCATCCCATCGGAGAGGACTATTTTTACAGGCTCACATCCTCTATTTTTGCTCTCACCGAAAGCCTGAGCGGAGCACCAGCCTCTTCGTAAGAATAACATGGAAACAATGGTGGGCAAGAGAAAGTCACGGAATTTAAAGCAGAAGAATGCAAGATCAAACTCCGCTCACAACAGATACGGTATATTAACATGCATAAGAGAGACGACTTGCAAGCGAAGACCTGAAAACTCAGTTACAAAATCAAACAGTTTTTTTTAAATGATAAACGTTAATTAGAAAAGAGTTTAGAAACTTTTTAATGCTTTTCGCATCTCCGAAAATAAACAAGAAGTGGCTGTGTAACACAAGTCGCTGTCACTAGTCTCAGATTAAAGACACAAAAAATAATTAAACTTGAACCATGTACCATCACTTTTGAACTATGTACTATTACACTTGAATCACGTACCTAAAACGCAACTACGTACCTACAAAACAACTACGAAGAAGATCCTCTATTTCTCGAAAGATATTGTAGTGCAAACCAAGGTTAGCAAATACACATCATTTTGACTATATCATTGCATTGTTTTTGAATTTATTAAATTTTAAATTTCCAATTGCAGTCATTAAACAACATATCTTTGCATTTTTATGGAGATACTTCATATGTATGTACAAAGCAGTGGTTTGAAGGTTAATTCAAGAGATCATCCAAAACATTTTAATTAATTTTCTTCGCTACGACAATTGGTGAATGAATTACGTACAATTGTAAAAGAAACTAGTTTCTCTCGTGTTTAAGAGTATAAAACGATTAAAAAAACTAGGACGTTCTACTATCGTACCATAAAAGTCAACCGGGCAGACATCCTCGTTTTTGAAGTCCAAAGTACCTTAGCTACATAGAAGAGCATTATGGTATTTGAGGTCTGGGTTATAGCAGCAACATCTAATCTCAAGTAGCAGGATTAAAGTGCACTCGAAATCATTTCGGCGGCAGCCCCTTCCCACTCATGCAGAGTTTTATTACAATCAAGGAATAAAGTCCGAAATTAAATCTTTTACTCATTATTTGAGTAATTGGGAGCTTGTACGTCACAGGACACTATTTCAACTCGTTCAACACCAGGAAACCAACGCTGACAACCGCATATTCAGCAGAAACAATGGAAAGTCGAGGACTTGGGGAACTTTCCTTGGTGTGCTGCAAGTGTAATTCTCACCCACTTGATGCCTGCGTGAGCAAACATGATCGCCTGCACAAAATTATTGTACTTTTCAACCTAAAATATAGTTAGATCATAAAAGAACAAACCCACTACTCAGGTTACCTCGAAAAGCAGTTAGTTTTCGTTTCATCACTGAAAAATTATACGCTTTAGAGTCAAGTCTTCCACCTTCTCAAAAAATAAAAAAGTCAAACTCTCAATGATGATCTAGTTGATTATCATCTATAAGATCAAAACACGCTAAGAACATTTGAAACGTGTTAGTTAATACTTATGGAGCTTGTTCATGGAAGCTGAACAGTTTAATTTACAAATGAGCCTTGAATTTCCACGCCTAATGTGATAGGCCTAACTTCTGAGCCGAAACAAAGCTACACTTAGGTCTACTAATGCATAGATATTAAAACAATTATTAAAAAAACGTTTAATTGCTATATTTTAACGGAACAAGGTTATGTAACTGCAGAGGTTGGATATCTATATTACGTGACATGAACTTTCATCTTTCACACTATTTCACCTGGAAAGTGGTATCCTAAAAAAAAAACAAGTACGCAACCCCAGTCATTTCAAACAAAATTCTCCACACTGAACAACAGTCATAGTTTATCAACCTGAAAAATACAGTCTGGCATGCAGTTAAGGCTGTGCCCATCAGACGTCAGTACTGGTTCCAGGAGGACAGTTCCAGCTGCCATGTGACAGTCTCGTGCCATGAATCCCTGGAACCCAAGTTTAATGACATCGACTTCACATCGGACGGATCACCATTAGCCCCCATACTCTCCAGACTTGCCCCTTTCCCAGGATTTCTCTTTTTGGGAGTCCAAATCATGGCACACATCGTTAGCTTAGATGGCATCTTAACATTTCAAACAATAAACATAAATGTCCAACTCATGGCGTATCATTGTCTCCCTTGTTTCATTGAAACATAACGACTAAATATTTTTTTTGACTTATTGTTTTAATATCACTATCTGTAGATCGTACAGTACATAGCAAACATGTTACATGTTGAAGTGAACCAGGCGGCAACACCTCAACTTAGATGATCAATGCTCCTGGTTCTTTTTATTTAAAGGTAATCCTCGGCAGCTTATCTACATTAAGCACTTCAAAGTGCACTGAACTTCATCTTGTCGTTCGCCACGAATTAAGTTTTTCAGGTCACCCCAAACGAAGTGTCAAAAAATTCGATATATAGAATGCATCAATATTTCTGACACTTGAGCGAGCACTGAACTTCGTGTTATCTGTATTGAACGACTATGCCATTAATATCAAGAGGCGGGTTGTAAGTGAATCGTCCTCGTACGAGGCTGAGACTTTGTTTCCAAGTGGGTAAGCGATATTCATTAAGAATAATGATACATGTTTGTATTCAATCACAATGTTGTACAAGAATTTGATTGTTTCTTCAACTTGATTGTAATCACTGGTTTCCTTGAACTAAAGACTGTAAGCTAACACATTATCATTACGCGTCACGCTGAATATAAATCACCCACACAATGATGTGACTGAAATTCAAACAATTACTGAATATCCTAAGGTCAGCTACGATGTTGAAGCAAATGCTCGTTTGTTCACAGGGTCTTGAGCAAATGTTTCTGAGTACAGATGATCATAAAATGAATATAACTTTAGGGATCCGAACAAATGTTTCAAGTTCGGAGCTGAAGTACGTCAAAGTTTGGCTGGAAGCTCGTCCAGCAGTTGCTCGTACGTGACAATGGAGGAAATTTCTGAAATTTTCATTGAAAAGAAAAGAAATGTCGGAAATTTTTCGACACTTTTCATGAAAGAAGAGAATGTGTTTCAAAGAGTTCAATAAGATTTTAACGGCTTAGCTTGTATTGCAATCGTGGCAAAAAACACTTAGAATTTCAATACGACTATGCATACTTTTTATTACATAATTAAATAATGCAGTTAACTTAGTCATACTGATGCAGATAAATTGTTTTTCGATAAAATTACGTTATAATCAAATTTTAAACTAGAGTTCTAATTTTATCAAACATCTTAGGGATATACTGAAAAGTTTCGAAGGCCGGTGAACAACTACAGAGTCTGACCACTGAACAGCAACGCCTGAGCAGATCGCGATACAATCTGTCCGCGATTTGCGGCTTTGCTGCACCAGCTGAAGTTGTACATAGACAACCAGTGTGTGACTTGAGGAAACACACGCTGACCATTACTGCTTGCTAAACAAAGTGCTTATTGAATAACATTTGTTGTATAGACAACCAGCGTGTGACTTAAGACAATACTTAAACGCTGACCGTTGATGTTTGCTAAACATTGTATGAAAGTATTAAATGGCATTTTTGGTTGATAAATATTTAGAAAATTAAGTTCTTGTAACTTGATATGAAGCAGTGACGCATGATACAAGTTAGGACGCAAAGCAGAGAACTGAAATAAAGTGATTTGCAATCACGTCTGGGTCTCTCAATCCACGAACAAAGCTGAGGTTCCAAGAACCTGGGATAACAACACTTTTGTTAGTCTCACCACGCACACACTGCCCGTGCCCCACACACTGCCCGTGCCCCACACACTGCCCGTGCCGTACACACTGCTGCCCGTGCCGTACACATTGCTGCCCGTGCCGTACACACTGCTGCCCGTGCCGTACACACTGCCCACAACGTACACTGCCCACAACGTACACTGTTCACAACGTACACTGTTCACAACGTACACTGTTCACAACGTACACTGTTCACAACGTACACTGTTCACAACGTACACTGTTCACAACGTACACTGTAAATCACAAAAGGCTGAATTTTAAGCGAGGAAAGACATCGCTTATTTCCGGCAATGACGGGCATCTATAGTCTATACAATGCTGGTGTGTGATGTTTCAGGTGGTGGTAAAAAAGCGGTGCCTTGTTTGTATCATTGGAGGTTTAACATCAACAAGACACAACTAACTGGTAATAAAAACTATGGCATGTGACCGATCACCGATAGTATAAAATAACATTACAAATAGTACACAGAAGTCCATGAAAATCCATGTGACTCGACATGCACTAGAATGTGTGATGCACATTTATAGTTCTATTGATCGATTTCTTTTAGTAAGGAAATATATTGCACATTCAGTGAATCGCTCATCAGAGGAAAATTTCGTATGAACCGTTGTGAAGTGACCTGAAGCACGTGTTCGAACAACAAAATATTCAACACTAAAATCTTATTCATTGAAAAATTCATGCCTTGTTCAAATTTTAACTCACATGAAACCTTAGATCGTGTTACCTTGCAATTTTGGTGGATTAGTTCTTAGTTTTAACATTACAAATATTTCTTAGCTCGTTCGTTACTACAAAATTGATCAAAATACAAAATTATCACAATTAGGATTACAAATAATGCGATGTTAAATGAGAGTAATCATAAATCTACCTAAAATAGTACTTTAAAAATAAATCTAATTCTCGTCATTTAATTTAGGACACATTTTCAACAAATAACGACCAAAAATTGTCAGTGTATTGCATGGATCAATCTACTATAGTTACCGTAATTACACTTTCTTTGACACTGTTTACAGAAAACGACTATACGAAAGGGAGACTGTTTCTATTTGACACTCTCGGCTGAAACTTAAGTCTTATTCACAAATACTCAATGCTCGTGGATAGCTCAAAAGACAAGACAATACATAGAATATTGAGCTAAAGCATAAAATTAATCATTAAACAGGTTGATAAGCTTCACACAAAAATGAGTGTCATATACACAAAACTTTTCGAACAACACAATTAAAACTGGAAACAAGACAATTAAAACACACAAACTTGAGATACATACCGTGCCATTATTTGCACATACAACTCACTGATTTGTTAAGAAACTTATTTGACAAGAAATTAGCTCATTAGGAAATATCGTGCAAGCTACAGCAGCATTTCTAGCATAGCAGGTAGCACCTCATCCACGCAAAAACTAAACACACGAAGTTTTCTAAATATTCAATGAGATGATCGACAGCATGGAACACTGACCTCCCTGCTAGAGGAAAAGTGAAAAAAGTAAAGAAGAGAAAGTAAGAAAAGTAAATCATCATAACTACAAAACTAGAATTGCAGGTGCCTGCAACAATTCTCGCTGATTCTACAGTGAGCTGGAAACACCAATACACCGAGGAAACTTTCAGTATATTTTTCGATATGTTCAGGAATCTTTCACATCACACAAGGAGCGTTAACTCCTCTAAAATAAGCTGAAAGACAGTTTCCCCTTAGTAAATCCCTACGAGATAACAATACAACTGGCCCAAAGAAGCAATTCCCACTAACGAGGTAAGATGAGGAACAAAAACTTATGGCAGCATCTTTTTTTTACTTCAGATCCTTATAGTCTAGCATCGGTGCGAAGAAAATACGAAGCATCAGCACGTAACACTTGAATAGATATTAACTCATTCTTTGCTGTATGACCCACCGGTGGGTCACTCAGGTTAGGGTCTGTAATTTTTTTTTTCAAAGATTTCTAGTGACTGTATGTACAGAGTAAAGATTTGCACCGGCTAGGCAACCGCAATAAATGTGTTAAAATCCGGGATCTTGACCACGTACTAAGCGAGTAGGGGTCACTGACAGGTGCCATTTAGACATATTTAAATAACACGAGTTATTTTCTCAACCACAACGCAATGAAGTTATCAGGTTGTCCGGAAAGTTCATGACGATTTTTAAAGGAGAGAAAAAGTTCAATATATATATATAAGCCAATACATTTTTAATCAACCAAATATGAACCATTTTGTTGCACAAAGCGTTGCCATCTTTCTTTTGACTAGAAAATACTCTCATCGCAGAATTGAGGTGGTTTCATGCCAAAGAATTCATCAGGGTATCTTTTTAGGTCATCCAAGAAATTGAAACTTACCATTAAGACTATTACGCGAAGACCGAAATAAATGATCATCCGAAGGAGCAATATCTGGTGAATATGGAAGGTAGGATTACACATCCCAGTCTGGCATTAGCCTGATGGATCACTGTAAACTCATATATCTTTGGTTGCATGTGATGGAATTTTCCTCTATGGAAATAGAAAAGAATCAGGTGTTCTCTAAATGGAGGTGAAGTCAAATTTTACTTTCCAAACTCAATCGTGTTCTTAACCCGTTTCTTAACCCGTGCAAATCTTTACTTTGTACACATAATCACTAAAAGACTTGGAAAAATTACAGAACCTAACCTAAGTGATCCACCGGTGGGTTCCATCGCAGGAAACTTGTTAATAAGTCGAAAGATGAACTACTAAAAATCGGTACGATCTTTCCGGACAACCCAATACTTTGTCACTCCCCGAACAGCTCAGCACGACGCATTTTTAGTTCTGAAACACTGAAGTCTTGGAATTATTTGAACATTTCAAAAAGTGAACTTGCAAGCTTGTTACACAAAAGAACAGAGAACACAGACAACTGAGACAACTTGGACTTTTGAGGCATGCTGTAGAGGACTCCTCGTATCTGAGGAGCTCTCTTCAAGAGCTTGTTTATTAAAACTAAAGAGTCACATCCGCTAACTCTCATCGGAATGTTCAGAAGAGAAAGTTAAGGCGAGAAATTATTCGTAACGCATGGAAATTTCAGGGAGCATGAACTAAGGTTTGGGAACAAGTGGATTGTCTGAGTTGAAGCGTGCGTGAAACTTAGAATGTTAACCAAAATCTCTGATTACGAAGGCTATTAATTCCCATAAGCGTGCAGTAAAGAGAGCATTTTTCAGTTATATGCATCGTAGGATCATCGTAGGTTCAGTTTTGATCGTAGGATCTTAATATACCGAAATTATTCAGAGTCAAAATTCAGTAAACTGGATTTAATTATTCTCGTTTGTTAGCAGCCAATTTAACACGTTGCCTCCGATTGCCTGGCCGGTGTAAATCTTCACTTTGTACATATTATTACTAGAAGGCACTGTAAAATTTACAGAACCTAACCTAAGTGGCCCACATACATACCACTTCGGAGTCAACGTGTTAAAGAACACGACCGGACATGCAGATAAAGATTAAGCCTTGACAAGTTAATAAAAAGTAGAAAAATATCCTGTGACTAAAGCACGAAATTTAATTACGGTAATGCGACTGTAAAAATCATACACATAGATGGAGATAATACAGCGGATGATTTGCTGCCCTCGACACAAAGACAGAAGTTGAACAACAAAAGTTGATAAATTAGTGAACAAGGAAAGAGTTGGCAAAGGTGGTGAACAAGGAAAGAGTTGGCAAAGGTGGTGAACAAGGAAAGAGTTGGCAAAGGTGGTGAACAAGGAAAAAGTGGACAAAGGTCACAAGCAAAGAAAGAAATAACAAGAGCTGCGAGAAAAGACAACTAACGAAGGCGACGCGAAAGGAAGGTGTTAACAAAGACGACGCGAAAGGAAGGTGTTAACAAAGACGACGCGAAAGTAAGGTGTTAACAAAGACGACGCGAAAGGAAGGTGTTAACAAAGACGACGCGAAAGGAAGGTGTTAACAAAGACGACGCGAAAGGAAGGTGTTAACAAAGACGACGCGAAAGGAAGGTGTTAAAAAAGACGACGCGAAAGGAAGGTGTTAACAAAGACGACGCGAAAGGAAGGTGTTAACAAAGGCAGCTGCATGGCAACACACTGTGCCTGACGAACACAGACATAGAGCGTATCCTGCTGCAAGTGGACGATGACGCTCAGAGGACGAATTTCTAGGAAAGATGCCGACTGCCCATGAGATAACACCATCCTTCTAGGGTCTAGTGTACTAGCACTGAATAATTCTAGTCAATTGCACAAAACTGTTCGCTTCAAGATCTGTGCTGTTTATGTTGAGTACTTTACTATGATCAATTTGAAGTGATTTGGACAAGAGGGAAGTGAATGTTAGATGCAGAAATGTAGATGAGATTTTAGGGTGAAATGCGAGTTGTTCATGAATAAAATTACACAGTCTGAATACATAAAATCTTTTATATCAGAGCAAAGAATTTTTATTTCGTGTGACTTGCGCAGAATGTCCAATTACGAACGTAATATTTCAAGTTATCGTGAGATGAAAAAATGAACAATGTTTACAGCCTTGAATTAAATTAGATAATTAAGTAAGGTAACGATGAAGCAGCTTTCCGCTTCCAATTAATAACTGAAAATTTCCGCTTGTAACTTTAAAACCAGAATTTCCCCTAGGTATTATAAAACTCAAATTTTCGCTCGTAATCATAAAAACATAATTTTCATACCAGCTGGCAATGCCACAACTCAAATCTTCGGCCGCAATTATAAGACTAAAGCGTTAGTTTACCCCAAAACAAATGCCTAAAAATATCAATCAGAAGATAAGGTCACATACGGAAGAGTATCTCTCTAGATACAAGGATAATGCAATATAAAGTCAAATAGAGGCTAAGTTTCCAGGCACAAGAGTCATAAAGGCAGAAATCAACACATCGAACATATTAATTGGCACTAGATCTTTATACATTCCTGCAGAAGCCTGAAGTGAGCTGAAGAGTGATCTTCTTAACCATTAATGTGCATTGTGAGCAACTAATTGATGAGCAACAGCGAACAAATAATTGATGAGCAACAGCGAACAAATAATTGATGAGCAACAGCGAACAAATAATTGATGAGCAACAGCGAACAAATAATTGATGAGCAACAGCGAACAAATAATTGATGAGCAACAGCGAACAAATAATTGATGAGCAACAGCGAACAAATAATTGATGAGCAACAGTGAACAAATAATTGATGAGCAACAGTGAACAAATAATTATTGTATGATAGTGATCAAATAATTATTGTGGAACAGTGAACAAATAATTATTGTACGATAGTGAACAAATAATTGATGTGCAACAGTGAACAAATAATTATTGTGGAACAGTGAACAAATAATTATTGTATGATAGTGATCAAATAATTATTGTGCGACAGTGAACAAATCATTGATGTGCAACAGTGAACAAATAAATGATGAGAAACAGTGAACAAATAAATGACGTGCAACAGTGAACAAATAATTAATGCACAATAATAAGCACACAATTGAAAGAGTTACCACTCCACATATACGACACAAGAAGCTTGGAGTAGTGAAGGCTTCACAGATCCTGTCTCCGTAATTTCCTGTCTGATCTCTTCACTTCACATCTGAAGTGGCGCTTCTTCAAAGATAACGTCTTCTTACAGCTTACTTTATCCCTTAAATCTAAATGATACAAACCAAATATGTTTTAAATGATACAAAAGTACATTGAGTATAATTACCAAGTTCTTCAACAGACAAGCCTGCATTGCACCTAGGATCAGTATTGATGCGTCCCCAAACTGAGTGAGTTCAAAATTATTTTGTGTATGTATGTACACTTGTATTAAGACGATATTCTCAGTAGTTTTTTTTATCTTGTAAATTAAATGAGAGCATTCAAGGGCTAAAATGCTGACCGTGGTGACTCTTATTTTCTTATTTAAAAAGAAGTCGCGTCATAGATGAGCATGAATCACATAGAATGTAGTTCAAAGTTCTATACGAATTGTCAAAAAGAGATCCAACGCAACGACATTTCAGTTCATAAAAAAGATGGGCAGGCAGTGAATTTAAGAACCCACTTTCAACTGACAAAAGTAACCCGCTTGCAACTGGAAAAAGTAACCCGCTTGCAACTGGAAAAAGTAACCCGCTTGCAACTGGAAAAAGTAACCCGCTTGCAACTGGAAAAAGTAACCCACCTACAACTGGGAAAAGTAACCCACTTTCAACTGGAAAAAGTAACCCGCTTGTAACTGGGAAAAGTAACCCGCTTGTAACTGGGAAAAGTAACCCGCTTGTAACTGGGAAAAGTAACCCACCAGCAACTGGAAAAAGTAACCCACCAGCAACTGGAAAAAGTAACCCACTAGCAACTGGAGAAAGTAACCCACCAGCAACTAGAAAAAGTAACCCACTAGCAACTGGAGAAAGTAACACACTTGTGAACTTTCGAATCCGTTCATTATGGACGAACATGCGATAAGCTAACTAATTTCGATAGTAATTAGTTGAGTTATTATTGTCCAGCTGTGCGTGCTGCAAGATTAGTCTGAAATTTTATAAGAGAATCGTACCAGCTGTAACTCAGTATAGCTAGCTGTAACTCAGTATAGCTAGCTGTAACTCAGTATAGCTAGCTGTAACTCAGTAGCTAGCTGTAACCCAGTATAGCTAGCTGTAACTCAGTATAGCTAGCTGTAACTCAGTATAGCTAGCTGTAACTCAGTAGCTAGCTGTAAATAATAAGGGGCGAGAAGAAGTTACAGGAAATGCATTGAGTCGAAATGCATCCTTGTCTCAACCCTTTTGAATCTGGTAATACACATTTCATACCTCCGAGGAGGTTATTTAATACTTGGTGGCATGCACAGCAAGCATACAACTTCTTAAAATTGAGTTCCTGCGCTGCTCAGCAGCTCAAAACTTGTACCACCATCATGAATGCAAAGAAATATCCCTATGAATGTACAATTTTTCAAGCACGTTACACATTTCTCGCCATTAAAAGCATCAGCCTGAAAGGGCAAAGGAGCTCTGCAACAGAGAATGTGATCTAGCTTGCATCACTACCACTCTTAAGATATTATCGATAAGCACCATCACTACTCCTATGATATTAATATGAAGACTTTAAAAACCAATGTATGTACTGTATCCTCTATTGGAGATAAAGCTCATTCTTGTGATGGCGTGGGAATGATCTGCACGCCGAGCAAGTATTGCGTCATGGTAACTCCATTGCACTATTGCGTCAGCCCCAGAATGCAGTGGTTCGATGACGAACTGAATCAACTAAAACTCAAATTATAATCGATTTCAAATGAAATTTACCACTCCTGTTTTCACACTCGAACTTATCAGTGGAGATATGAGTAGCATACAATAGCGTAATAGACGCTGCAAAATTAAATGAATTTTGGTAGACACATGACTCACAGCTCTATGCCTGTTTCCTGTTTAAATTAATTACAAGCCCCCTATAAGTCATCCTATTCTGGAATTTTAATACTTTGCTTCATCAATTTAGTTGAGCAATCAAAGCTCATATATGGGCATACATAATTGTACGCCAACATATTTACTATGATTTAAAGAGGACTGCAACGGATGAAGAAGTGTACGGCAGCGAATCAAGACCTGAACAGATGGCAACACCGCAACCGAGCGATGACGTCACACAGAGACGGACTCTGGCACCGATGCGTCATGCTAAGGTGCATCGGACGACCTCTACTTGTCCGGGATGACAATGCAGCTCATCACAAGCATTCAGTCTTATTAAGCCCAAGTTATGCATTGGCAATGATGTGTTCCGTAAATTATTACTCGCATAATACTATTACACCCCTACAGATACATGCACTACGCAATATTATTACAAATAGACGTGTACATAATACATGTAGGTATATAGACTTGTACTGCGTCTATCATGTAATTTCGACTAAATTTGGAAAGAAACGTTTACATAATGGACTAAAATAAATTATTTTTAACTAATGTACTTCAGGAGGAAAGCGGTCCATGCATAGTCAGGTAACACTCACATACTCCTGAGCAAACACAGTAAGGTAATATACTTTTCTCACGAGTTACACAGGTAGACATCAACTTCCATGCGTGATCCAGGGGCCTAACCTTCTCAATCCTCAGGCGTCCCAAGCAATCCTAGGCAGTCCTAAGCAATCCTAGGCAGTCCTAAGCAATCCTAGGCAGTCCTAAGCAATCCTAGGCAGTCCTAAGCAATCCTAGGCAGTCCTAAGCAATCCTAGGCAGTCCTAAGCAATCCTAGGCAGTCCTAAGCAACCCTAGGCAGTCCTAAGCAACCCTAGGCAGTCCTAAGCAATCCTAGGCAGTTCTAAGCAATCCTAGGCAGTCCTAAACAATCCTAAGCAATCCTAGGCAGTCCTAAGCAATTCTTGGCAGTCCACAAGCGTCCTAAACAATCTTTAATCGGCCTGAACAGTCCTAAGGAATTATAAGCAGTCCTAAGCATAATTTACTAAATTTGATCTAATGTAAAAAAGTTTCAGTAATCACTTCTAATAATGGGATATGAGAAAATTGACATCAGAGTCTGCAGCTAAGCACTGTAATAGTGAGCCACGTGTAAATAGTATCATAGTTGAAAGAAGAAAATGAGCTCAAGTCTGAAAAGTTCGTGTAGTTTCCAAAGAGTTACAAGTTGAGAAATTTCTCTTCAATCGGCTTTCATTATAAAATTCTTAATGAATCATTAGTATGCAAATAATTTTCTATGTAAATAATTTATTCATATAAGGAAAATGCATCTTTTTTGTGTTTGATGTTAATTCCTCTAGGCTCGCAAACTTCAAAAATCCGCGATCGAAATCCTGCATTTAAATTCAATTAATGGAATGGAGAAAGTTACACGCTTTTAGTGCCCAGGTAATTAAAAGGGCAAATAAAGAGGCGAGTGTGTGACCAGTTCTATGCATGAAAAGAGATCAGGAATTTTTAATGACTCCTAACAAGCTCTCCCAAAATACGAGGAAGAACAACCTATGAATTTGGCTTGTCCATATTGTCATATTCTATTCTATTATTAGAATCGTCTTCAGTGCAGAAGTACGAAGGGAAATTTTTCTGTCAAGAGTTGATGAAAATAAAATCTGATCAACCATATCCTTAAAGTTAAAACAAACGCACACCTATGCGTGCTCTACAAATAAGAGCAGAATCACCTATCAATTCTATAGTTAAAAACACTGGAACGGAAAAAATGCAAGATCAAAGTAGAAGAACAACAATGTTACTATCACATACCATTTAACACGTTGACTCCGAAGTGGTACGTACGTGGACCACTTAGGTTAGTTTCTGAAATTTTTTCAGATCCTTCTAGTGACTATGCGTACAAAGTGAAGTTTTACACCAGTCAGGCAATCGGAGGCAACGTGTTAAACGAGTCAAGTGCAGCGGTAGCACCACGACAGCCTACAGACAAGTTTTTTGAATATGCCACAGGATTTTCCCAGAACGCAGGAGCTGTAACTCGAGGCTTAAGGGCCTGCAAAAAACTATAATGAATTTACGGTTTTCTGCTCCGAATATAGGGTGTCACCTGGAGAGTAAGAAATTTCATGAATGGAGGGTTTTGTTCCTTGAAATTTTTTCTCTTTAGTCTTTGATCGAATTGCAGTCGCGCCTTCTACTATACATAAGAGATCGATTTCATAACATACGCATCGAAGATTACTTACCTTTAAATTTACTTAATTTTGCACTTTCGGAAATGCAAATGCACAACATAACGACCACCAAACACTTACAATAACGACTTCATTTACACACATTACAAATAACGGTAATTTCAAGTTACGTACCTCGTAGACATGGGAGGTCTGCTCCTGATCCTGTAGAAGCCCTTGATGTCACACTCCTCCTTCAGGAGCTTGTCGAAGTCGTCCATGCTGAGCTCGAGGGTATCGTAACTCACGTCTATGCCGCTCTCGCTGCTAGCCATAACGAACAGGTCGCACTTCTGCTTAATTTTCCGCAGATTTTCAATCACGTTTGTTCACCGAAGTGAATTGAATGTCAAGTCTTGACAACGTATTTATCTCAACGTATATTTCTTAATGAAATATGCTTAATTTTTCACTTTCATCCACCGATCAACACTGTGTTAATTTCACGTCAGTCAGTTTTACGACTCGTGCATGTACACTGCGTAAGGATTCATTAATCAACACCCAACAACGTGAAGTAAAATGCACCATGTTCAGATAAAGTTTAAAATATACCAGCACAAAATTAACGTTCATACGAACACAAGAAAAGTTGGATCGACAATTCTGAAATTACACAGACTGCGGGATAGCACCTCCTGCTTTAAATTTACTCAAAAGCATCTGCATTATCCATTTCCCTTCTCCGTTCCAAGTAGTGGAGCTGAACGCACAATTCAACGCACCAAAAACTGAAGAAGCTAAAATGAGGAACACTGAAAACATATGCGAACAGCAGACATCACTTCGAAAGTTCCTTGCACGTTCTCTTTTGAAAAAATTCCATAACAGTTAAGCTGTGATTGATGCACTGTGAACTGAGGCACAAGCTGCCACCAGCAGAGACTTCTTACTTTGTTTACCTACGAAGAAATTGTTTAAAGATACACGGTCGCATTTAATCGCTGATAACTTAGAGAGGACGGACATCGACAAAAGCATCTGCAATTGATAAGGTATACAATTAGCATGGTGAGTAATGAATCACTGCCTTGCAACGCACAAAATATGATGAAATATAAGGGACATGACAGTGTAAGGGTAAAATTTACCGGTTTATGGTTCTTCCTGAGCTAAATTATGTACGCTGAACTGGCACGGGTATAAGAAGTCAGGCCTGACGGAGAAGAAAATGCACTTGCTTTATTTGAAAATAAAGAAACATCACAAAATTAAGTTAGCAATATTCCCGAAGTTTCGTATCATGCAGCATTCAAAAGTCACTTGTTGATTACCGGGCACAAGGAAAGTTCAAACCCGAAGCGACTAACCAGAGGAACGAAGAACAAGAATTTAAGGAACAGAAAGACAGATCTATTTACTGACAGACACTGAATGAACTGTTACAGATTATCTATAAAAGACTTCTGTCTGACAGCACCTAGCAAAAAGATTTACAAGCGTGTCAAGTTACATTGCACATTCACTCTTAGTGTTAACACACTATACAAACTATTTAACCCTATAAAAGCTAGGTAGGAACAGAAGTATTTTCTTCGAAGTGTAGTAAACAAGTGAGATGAATTATAAATATTCCGACAGTGGCCCAACTGTTTAGATAAGAAGGCACACTACACATCGTCTCATTGCGTTTATGTTTTGCGTTCCCATATAAGAAAGCCTAAGAATTTACGGCTATCAGCAGGCATTAATTAGATTACATTTTCTTGAAGTAATAAAAGTGTCGCATTTACATATACTGAAAAAACTTCAGGAAAGTAAAGTCGCGACCTCCTTTGTTAAGAAACTAGTGTGAGAATTTTGGGTGCGTCGTCAATATGAAGGCAAACCTGCAGATGTTTTCTGCAAACAACGACAAAATTCATAGTTTATTCTCGGTGTAAGCATAAGAGATCATAAGGAAAACCAAGTACAAAACGAAGGTATAATAGAATATTACCACCTCCATGGATAATGGTCGATGACGTTTAAAAAGCGTCGATGTACAGAGCGTAGACAACAGAGTATTTCAAAGGGTAGATTTATGAGATCCCTGCTTGCTTGGAGAACCTTCGCAATGAAGTGTCATTGAATTAGCATACGTAATTTATAGACTCAGTCACAAGTGCATGAATCAGAAGAGGAGATAAAACCACATGGATTTCTGAGCACCGGCCACTTCTGTTCAGAAACAGATTTAAATGAAACGGTTTTCTACGAAAATGAGATGCATTCAAAACCGTAAACGTTTCTATAAGAAAAAAACGTTACATTTAAATAGCACCATTTTATTTTTCAAATACATTGTTAATGCACGTGAATTTGTAATGATCGTATTTTCCAAACTCCATTCCCGGATTGTACTAAAATAATTACACTGTTACGGACTATAAAATGAAAACTATGCCATACGAGTAACAGGGCATCTAGTAAAGCTCTGGTCATCGATGCAAGAGATGCATACTTAACTAGTTTCTGCGCGTGTTATATGACAAATTAGTTGAATACTTGAAGTATCTTCAGAAAATTAATGACCGTATGTACATCCTCTATTGAAACCTTGTTAATAACACGCTTGTATATGACAACATACACGTTTTTCTTGCGCCGGTGGCTCATCGATTATTTCCTTAACCCTTTCGCTACCGTTGGGTTAATATGTCCCAAACAAACTTTAAAAATCATTCCGTTTAGTCCCATTTTCTAAATGTTTCATCCGAAATTACGGCAAAATTACATGGAGATTAGTAACGATAAGTGGTAATTTAAGTAATATTTTGATCAGTATGAAAATAATTTGGTCGTGAAAGGATTAAGCTTATGGAGTTAACACACACGTTCATCCCTTCTTTCACCTCTCATATTATCGTTAATCTCACATTTCAAGCGAAATAGGAAACGCGAACTCCGAATGAGAAAAGTATTCATGTATACCTAACATGTAGTAAATATTTTCACATAACTAACTACAAATAAATAAATAACTGGATAATTTAACAGTACACATTCCATTTTTATCTTGTGGCTAATTAGAACAAAGAACACACTTCCAGCCAATGTAATGCTTGGTTCTAACACCTGTGTGGACACCTGGTACCACGATGGCTCATAGAGAGGCAGTCTTTTCTCTTCTGGTGTAAGCAACCATCATATTTTAGTTTAACTAGTAGAGGAACACGTTGAAATTCACGCGTTTTACACTGAAAATTTCGTTTGATTTGCCAGTGGACGCGGGCTTTGCGAAGGAGTTTCCACATTAAAGGATGTGCCTTTGGTATCCACAATACAATGCTTACAATACATGTATACCCTAGCGAATTTTCTCCTATCTAAATCCTTAAGAGCGTCACAGAGAGACGGACCAAGCAAGCAAGCACGCAAGCAACAGACTGCGTTAATATATAGACTAATTATAGTGGGATTTTTCCAAGCCAAGGCACTTTTGAAAGGTTGATTTTAACAACTTTATCGTTCTAGGGGAGGACACTGCATTTTAGGGGCCATTGATTTTTTTCTCGGATGCATTGTACATATTGAAAGAAGAATAAAATCTTCTTTATCGATTCAGAGACTGAACTAACATGGCAACATCGTCCACAACACCGGCATGAGTCATGCTGACCTTGTCCAGAGATCGCAGAATCGCGTGTTAACATTTACGTGCTATAAGGCTTCATACTAAGCATCATTTGCTTTATCAGAACGTTCATTTTCATTAGAGTTAGGTCTTTGAAGCCATGTCCTACAAACAAAGAATGCTATTTTCGTAAGATCGTGAAGAAAAGAGCAATAAGATGCACCTACTTCACCAGACGTGCGGTGTGTAACGCAGACGCACCTTCACGTCCTACCCCGACCACGTTTCATGCTCAACTGTGAGACGTGGATCAGCTGACGAGTTGAGCTCATTGACAATCGGAATTACGTACTTGCGGATTGAGATGAGATGCAATTAATCACGTCATTGATCTTCATCATGCAGAACCACACGATGCATGCTAAAGAAAATAATACTTACACCTGCTTTTCACGGATAAAACTTGTCGTTCATGAATGTAAGGAACAAGAGACCTAATTATATTATAAGTTCGTGTTGTGCAATTTTATTCAAACATATCATACATAACAAATGACTTTTTTTACAACTAACTAACCCATTTAAAATTGGTATCATGAATTTTCTTATAAATTTCAAGGCTAATAAGCAGGGGTGATATCTTCTTAAAACTGATTGTTTTTTAAAACAAATCCATTAAAACTGATGAGGAAAACATCAAGAGTTGAGTAAAAATTGTTTAGTTTTATGAAATGTTTTACATGACAAGTGCTTAACAAGGAATATTTTTCTAAATTCGTATACGTACACGTAATCAAATTAATACATTATTTAATTAATTGTGTTAGTACATAATTATGTATATTGATACAGGGTGTCCGCTAAAAAAAGTAGACGATTTAAAAACGCTGTAGTTTGTAAATTATTAATGCTAGGAAGCTGAAATTTCATTGAGAATTGCATAATTTAAAGTTTTATTTGATATTATACATATGATGTAATACATATACAGGTACATCTGTAGAACTTGAATTTCATTCGCGGTTTATTACCTCCAAGAATGACACAATTAACAGTCAAACAGAGACAATTTGTCATGGGAGAAATGATCAAAGACGGATCCGTGATCACTGCAATACGTCGATTTTAAGCAAGATATAGAACATGATTACCTAAAGAACAGTTACACTAAGTGAAATTTTCAGGGCACAGTGAATAATTTAAATAAAAGAAATCCATGCCATCCAAAAACTACAGGAACAAAAACAAGAATTAACATGGTAAGGATTTTAATTACCGATGATAAAACGAAATCAGTGAGAAAATTGTCCGCTGAGACACAGGTAAAGAAAACTACAGTTTATTTTATTCTCAGAAAAGAATTTTATTTAAAACCATTTAAAATGCAATGCCATCAAGAAATCTAACAGCAGGATAAGATCAGAGGTTATGAAGCCACGTATAAATTTAAGTGCTACAGATGTCCCTGCATATTCATTACATCGTATGTATGATATCAAATAAAACTTTTCTTTCTTCTTTTTTTATTACAACCTATTTCAGCCTGATAGCATTAATAGTTTACATACTATAGCGTTTTTAAATCGGCAACTTTTTTAGCGGACACCCTGTATTTTTTAGATTAGGATGCTTCATTAACATACATGTGTAAGTGCACCCTTTTTCTTAAATTCTTTAGTCTTACTCTTTTTTGAACTTCATTTTCATATTCTCTAAGTTGTTGTAACTGCCGTTTGTTATGAGTAATCCTGAATTAATTACTAAATTAAGGGGAACATCATAAACAGTCGTTATGAGTAATCCTGAATTAATTACTAAATTAAGGTGAACATCATAAACAGAAAATTAGAAAACCCCAAAACTAGTCCTAGCATTGTATTACTTCACAGTTACTCGCATTACTCCGATTACAGGAGTTACTGTGGTATTGCTAACACTAAGCACTATTCTGTGTGTGCATCCTGCGTTCTATTCGAGCACAGTGCAAGTATTCTAATGCTACAAGGTAGGCCAAAACTAACTGACACTTTTAGTTGAAATAACCTATCGTTGTCTGTGAAAATCACCCGTGTATCAGACGTATCAACCAACCAGCGTAGTCCTGTATGAATCACTGTCTCTCCTGAAGTACATTAGAAATAATTCATTTGAGTCCAATACTGTATATATGTTTCTATCAAAAGTTGGGTAAAATCGTATAAAAAACGTGTATATTTTACGATGGATAATGTACTTACTTTTGGGCTCTGTGAAGAAATGACCTACTCCCTGTGGAGTTAATTTATTAGCAGCATACATACAGAAGTACCCCTAAACAAGTGGAGCGAAATTTTAGTATTATTCATTGGTATCTAGAATACAATTTCAGTTCCATTTTTTGGACCACCCTCTACATACGTCATCTTCATGAAGAATGAGAGCGTCATCTTACCAAAAAATACTCGGTACGCAAGGCCCACTCCGTAAAATTCTTGTTGAAAATAACACTCCAAATTTAAGCATCCGGAATCCCAGCAAGTTTATCGTTACATTACAGCGTGTTGATGTAACTTCCAATCAGGGTGAAAACTTTCACTACTACACTTCTCTTCAACAGGTGAAGTAATATTTCTCCGATCTTTGTTATTGCCATGATCGTACTGTATTTTTACTTGTTCGAGAATCTCGTTAACAGACCTAAAAAATGACATACCAAGTACAGTATTATCAGAACACTATCAGGTGATAAGAGATCAAGGAGTCACTTTAAGTCAACGACATCGTCAGTATGACCACGGCTGTGACAACAGTAATAGATATCACACAACGCAGTGGTCACACTAGCTCTGACGTGACGTCTGTGAAAGTTCATCGAATTGCATCCCGCTACCCTTGTTGACATGTTGATTTGAGCTCTAATTTTCTCGTGATTCTTTGGGGTGAAGCCAATGAATGGAAACTCGTTAACTATTACTGGTGATTCTGTGATACCTGTGTGATCCTGTGATACCTGTGTGATCCTGTAATACCTGTGTGATCCTGTGATACCTGTGTGATCTTGTAATACCTGTGTGATCCTGTGATACCTGTGTGATCCTGTGATACTTGTGTGATCCTGTGATACCTGTGTGATCCTGTGATACCTGTGTGATCCTGAGACACCTGTGTGATCCTGAGACACCTGTATGATCCTGAGATATCAATGTGTGATCATAAGATATCAGTGTGTGATCGTGTGTGATCACAAAGCCATCCGACAACTGATGACGTAGTTCCATCTTATGAAAGTGTACACTGACGTCACAGCTTACGACGTGGGCGCATCAACACTATAATCTTTAAATCAATTAGTTTTACCTTCTTAAGACATGTTACGAGTCGCTGCTTCAGTAGACCAAGTTGGTGCAAAAGTTAATGACATTAAATATGCAACAGCTAAACTTCATGGAACTAATATATGGTATTTGTCTAGAACACAACATCCTACAATCGGTTCTAGTCATAGCTGCTGAGTTCACTTCCAACTCATCAAGAAATATTTTCTAGAGACAAACACAAAGATATCACATTTATTTCATTGTGTTATTCCCTCTCTGTTTCGCAGTACATTTGCGAGCATTTTCCAGCCCGTTGGTTCAAGTAAATAACTTCATGATTGGACTCAATTTAATCTTAATAAGCCTACGTTTGTGGATTTTGAATAAAGTTGTATTTCACATGATGCTTTTGATATCATGTAAATTATACTAAACATAAATTATATGCCCATACAATTTACTAGGCTGGGTCCATTACATGTCATAGTTCTTCATACCTTAATAAGGTAAGCAGTTACTGTACTCACTCCGCCTTTAATCCCATGGTCCAATGTACACGGCGCGGCAACACAACTTCCTTTTTTTGAAAGGAACTTCCTCTGAAAAAAGGAAGTTATGATGGAAGTAACGAATGATTGTTAAAAAGTCTAAAAAATGCTCTAGTTGCTCATTAGAAGTGCCTTTCAAGCGACGCATCAACTCTGACCTAAAAATTCTTCATATAGATAAGAAGTTTTCTCCCTTCACTAGTGAAGGAAAAATCATTCCTTCTGAAAAAATGACGTGTTTTACGTGCTACAACGCGATCTCCAACAATTGAGCTACAACAGGAAAATTAATACTGTAAATCAGTGCAAAATTTGAGGGCTGCAAGTTTTAACTATTATCTTGTTGGGAAGTAATGCGAAAATGATGTTCACTTGCCGGACATCATGACATCTGCTGATTGACAAATTGCTTTTCACAGATTGGCAAGTCTCTGTTTGTAGAAAAAAAATAAAGTAATATAGACAACCGAATTAAGTTGTTTATAAAAAATTGTGTATATGGCTCCGACCGCGCATATTTATGAAACTCAACACAGAAAAATAAATTTCAATTCATATACTCTAAAGAGGCTAATTCATGCTTTGGTTTGTACGTTTAGATTCTCTTTTAACATTTTACAACCATTTTAATACTTAAAGGCGTTGAAGTTAATTCAAGGTAGCAGAGAACATGTTTTACATAACTGCAGGTGTTTTCTGTGTGCTCTTACTTCGCGTACACGGTCTCCAAACATCGAACCAAAGCTCACAAGTGGACAACCGTCACGGCTGTGAGTCATCCAGTAAATTTCAATACTATTTTTTTAGCGTTTGCTAAGGCTAAACATGTGTGTAGCCTTACAACAAGCAAGTTGTCTTACAACAACAAGCCAAAATGAGATCACAGAACAGTATGCTAAACCTGACCCTCTAGTTTTTATTAATCCTATGAAAATATACAGTGAAACTTTATTTGATAGTGTAAAAAGAGTTTTTGTAAAGTGTACTGTAAAATGATCAGGCACATCCGAATAATGGTTAGCTCTTGTGAAAACATCACGAGAATGAATCTACTTCACTGATTTATCTTTTAAAATCATAAGAAACAAAATTGTCAAGTGTTTTTTGAAACTAATTTCGAAAACAAAACACATTTTCCGTTCTTTACTTTATTTCGGATTGATGTCACTTACGAATGCATATGACCATTTTACAGCACCCTGTACTTTCACAAAGCACTTTCCATGTTTTAAATGCATTGAGTTACAACGAAATTATACAACAGCTACGAAGGAATGTCTCAAATGAAAGCAATGACAAACGTGGTGTCATTTACATTTTTATTGTGTTAAAGAATGAGTATTGAAAACAAGAATAAAGATTAGGTAAAATATGGATTTAAATTGGTGCATCAATGTAATGAGTATTGAAAACAAGAATAAAGATTAGGTAAAATATGGATTTAAATTGGTGCATCAATGTAATGAGTATTGAAAACAGGAATAAAGATCAGGTAAAATATGGATTTAAATTAGTACATCAATGTGTATAGAAGGGACTTCATGAACCTAATTTGTATTGTTTAGCTGTGTCACAATATGGGAACCATTTTTTTAAACTACGCGTATCTTCAGGAAGTAAGATCTCATGAACATTCAAGATCATACTTCGTTGAAACTTCATACGATTATTTACTCAAATATAATATTCAATTATGGCCGTAACTTAAAAAAAACGCATTATATTCCAGCGCTGGACTGTCGTCCCTCTTATGGTTGCTTCCCCCTCGGCCCCCCGTGGCTGTCGCATGAGAGACCAGTGTCCCTACCTCCCCTACTGCTGGGAGAGATCAAACCTTGCTTCCAATTCTTTACTTCAGCACTTCAAGAGGGAGTCGTAAGTAATTGTGGAGGTTTATACTCATCAGATGTTCAGTTATGTTCAGTATCTTGGTTACCCAGATGTTCAGTTATGTTCAGTATCGTGGTTACCCAGATGTTCAGTTATGTTCAGTATCGTGGTTACCCAGATGTTCAGTTATGTTCAGTATCGTGGTTTTCCAGATGTTCAGTTATGTTCAGTATCATGGTTACCCAGATGTTCAGTTATGTTCAGTATCGTGGTTACCCAGATGTTCAGTTATGTTCAGTATCGTGGTTATCCAGATGTTGGAAGATCATATTGAACATGAATATAATTCATTCACTTGGGTGGGTAGTTAGATCATATTAAACATGAACGTAACTCATTTACTAAATGTTGTGTGTGTGTTGCAGACGATCGATGAAAATAACGTCACGGCACTCATCAACATTCCCACGTCTCCTGATCTGCGTGTGATACTCATCGCCCACGGGTGTGTACACTGTGTGTGTATACTGTGTGTGTATGCTACATGTGTACGCTGTGTGTGTATACTGTGTGTGTATGCTACATGTGTACGCTGTGTGTATACACTGTAAGTGGACACTGTAGGGACACTTCAGGACAGGAGATTTGTCGATAACCATTGATTACACGAGGACTTCCTCAGGTGCATAGACTTGGATGCACTCGATGACATGCTGTAGTTCGGAGTACGAGTGCGTGCGCGTGAGCGTCTCAGTGTGCATGTACGTGCAGGTGTGAGATGCCAGATTTAAAGCATAATGACTTTGACTTGTATCTATAGTCCCTCCTACTAAAAACTTCAGGCAGAATTCTGTGTCTTCGACTTAACATGCCAGGAAATAAAAGGAATCCTATACATCATTGAATCGTACGTACGTTCAGGTCACATTTTCCAAGCAGGAATAGATGTCAATGTTTTAGTAGAGGGATCTATCATTCAAAATTGAAGAGAAACCAACATTCGAAGAAACCTTACCTTGTTCCAGGTTCATCGAGTCAGGCGATATCCCTTGGGTGAGAAGCATGGCGAAGGCTTTGCTGAAGACCCAAGCCACTGCAGGGCCTGTAGGGTCTAATAAAGTGGATTCAACTGGTGAAGATTCAGTGAAGGTGGCAGTTGTGGTGGTGGATTGGAGACATGGAGCAATGCCACCTTATGCACAAGCGGTAGCGAACATCCGATTGGTGGGAGCTGTGACTGGTCACTTCATAATCCTGTTGCAGGTTGGTGGGAGCTGTGACTGGTCACTTCATAATCCAGTTGCAGGTTGGTGGGAGCTGTGACTGGTCACTTCATAATCCTGTTGCAGGTTGGTGGGAGCTGTGACTGGTCACTTCATAATCCTGTTGCAGGTTGGTGAGCAGAAGGATTTGATAATTCGATGAGCCATTGTTGCAGGTTTGGAATTTCGTACAAGTTGTACCTTGTCACATCATCATTCAAATGTAGGCTGTTTTATAAATGACTTGAAATAAATTAATGAGCAATTATCACTGTGTTCGAATTCAGTTGGCTCCATAAATGGCCTTATTAACATTTGTACATTAATTGGAACTTCACACATGACTTACGAAAACTCGCTGAAGTACAATTTCCCATCCAAATTTAATCTATCTATTTCCGTTTCTTTTCAGATAAACTATGTTTATTCAGCAATATCACAGCTTATTTAAGTTTGCATAATGTCGCTATGATTTTTTAACATTACCAATTGCTTACGAAACAGCCCAAGCAACACCAAGCTCAGATGACAGTCAGAGTTACATTCTGTAGCCTAAGAACCAACTAACGATAGAGTGACAGTAGGAGATGATGCGCTTGACTCTCAATCCAAAACTGTCACGATTACCTTTATCGTGAACTTGTCTTCTTTAACACGAAAATAACAATTCATTTTCTTTGACTGGCAGCAAGTTTTGCAGGTGAGTAGTACTTCCTTCCATCTAGTGGGTCACAGTCTTGGGGCGCACCTCATGGGCTACGCTGGCACATTTGTGTCCCGGCACAGCGCTGGACTCAATCTCCTAGGGCGCATCACTGCCCTAGACCCAGCAGGGCCGTATTTCCGGCACGCAGACCCACTGGTGCGTCTGGACCCAACAGACGCACAGTTTGTTGACGTCCTGCACACAGACAACAGTGAAATTGTGCCTGGAATTCCAGTTAGTAAGTGAATAATAAAGTGAAATTGTGTTAGCGATTCCAGTTAGAAAGTGAATAATAAAGCAAACTTGTGTTTGAAATTCCGTTAGTAAGTGAATAGTAAAGTAAAAATGGGCCATCTGAGTTACCACTGACGATAATCAATTTAGAATATGTCGTAGGTTAAAATTCAAAAACAGACGATGAACAATTCTGGCAAATACCGATTAAGTCATTTAAATTATAAAAAATGTAAGATTTAATCTGGTGTTTTCAATAAATATTATATATACATTCAGTCAACTTCATATACGAAGTAAGAGATGCTGATATCAATATCAGTAAATGCGATATTTCATGGTAGTGTTGTTGGAATTGATCACCTCAAACCATGTTCCTTTTTATCTGTCGCTGTGTTCTTGGTGAGGCCTGAACAGATACAGGGTGCAGCAACATAACTTCCTTTTTTCATAGTAAATCGCTTTGAAAAAAGGAAGTTATGTTGTCGCACTTTGTATAAACATAGTAGTATGTCTACTCATGTGAGCGAGTTTGATCTAACGTGACAGATTTACGATTTCTTTATGTGCGTCAGGTTGTAGAAGAATGTGCACTTAACGCTTCTATCACACTATTAAAACAAGACCGGGAAACGAGAGAACTGGGAAACTCTTTCCTGTTGAACTTTCATTAAAAAAGAGTCTTCCCGAACATGCAACAAAAATTTAAGTGTTTGCTGTATAAAGACTCCATTCGTTACAGCACAGGAAATAATTTTATTTAATTAATCAACTTTAAATGAAAATCTAAGATCTAGGCCCTCCAAAAGTTTTAATTAATTGAAAATTAGTCTTTAAAACAAAAACCACAGGCCTGAGTAACCCAAAACTTATAATGACTCAAATTAATAAATAAAAATCTCAGGTCTTGGTAATCCGGATGCCTTGGGACATGTGGATTTCTACCCCAATGGAGGAGGCCTACAGCCTGGCTGCTCTACTTCCCTTGGTGAAGAAATGATCGTCCAGAGCACAGACGTGGTCAGTGCTTTCCTAGGTTTCATGGGCTGCCATCACCAACGCTCCATCCACTACTTCATCGAATCCATCCTCAATTCGTTAGTATGAAATTCCGAGCTTTCTTGGCGAGCTGTTAAGGAATTATAATCCTGTACCATGATTTGATTTATAAATGGGACGTAGTTTTCGTCTTCAAAATTGGCTTTATTATGAAGTGGAAATTTTTCCATTAGCTCTTGTGAACCAAAACTAGGAAATGGGAATTTGGAATATGGAATAATAATAATAATAACATTGGAATATGGAATAGTAATACTTAATAATGACATCTTACTATATTTTTCCGTTCATTAATTGCAAATTCAAGTGATAATCTATCATGTTGTTTAAATTCATTCAACTTCTGGTGCTTAAATAACTGAATTTAAAGCAAAAAACTCTTTGGAATACCGAGGATCAGTAACATCACTGAATCGAGTGTCTGAAAATTTGCGGTTGTTATGAAGCAAGCGACTGACAAGCTTGAAGAGCTTTAATTCTAAGACTATTACATGTATCGCAACTCATTTATATTGGTAACTCACGCTGCCCAGCAATACCAGTTACCCAAGGTAGCATGATGAGGTAAAGGAGGTGACATGACTTGGGAGAGAAATTAAGTCTATTTCTTATTGGACTGCGAGCCTTTGGTGTTCCTTGAATTAAGAACAGAGACACAAAGTTGATGAGGTCTGGTAACAGAATTCAAATACACATAAGCCCCCTGTCATAGAATATCCCTTGCAGATGTTCTTTCCTAGCAGTGGAGTGTTCGTCCAGGGAGGTGTTTGAAGAGGGCAGGTGCTGGGACTGCTCCAAGCACTACTGCTCGTGGATGGGCTTCCACTCGACACCAGAGGGACATAAAGTCAACGAGAGTAACTCCAACATAGCGACAATTAATAACAATTCAGTGTATCACGAGAACACCTACAGTGACCATGGTAAGGACGTGAGCATTAAAGTTACCATAGAATCATTTATTGCTGCTGTTAGAGAAACATTCGACGATGTCATGAAGCAACCTGGAGATGTGGGAAACGGAGCTACGGTGGATCAACTCGGTGAAGGAGGCGGAAACAATATGAATAATTTGACTATTAAATCATTGTACCATTTTCTTGATCAGATGGTAGATTTGGCTCAAAATTTGTCACATCTCAGACAGAAAAGAGAAAATGTGGAAGCTGTAGCTAGCAAGAAAATGTTCCTCGTTACAAGAAACAGCTACCCCTTTTGTGGTGAGTACAACATTATAACTAAACTGAAAAAGGTGAAATACGCTGCTTATTAATGCTAAATGCTAATTATACTGAAGAAAATTGTAATATGCAAGCAAAAATGAACCTATTATTGAGTACTATTTTGAGCAAAAAATGTTCGATATTTGAACAATACTACATACAGTGTGGCCCAAGAAAATGTATACAATGTTTAGAATGTTTATTACTCTTTCATTTAACGTAAGTACAAAAGTCTTATTAGTATCAATTTTTTCGCAATTAAATTTCCTATTCAGTTTTGAAATCTTTGATACAGATTTTAGCTGTTATAAAACAGAAATATTCTTTCTACAATAAAAAAAGTTCAAACCTATCTGGAAGAATGGCTTAAAAAGTAAAAATAACATTTATGATTAAAAATTAATAGCTAAAGCAAATAATAAAACTTCATTTTTGCATCATCGTCTACCTATTAAAAACGTCCATTTTTTCTAAGTAATGTTGACATCTTTTTCTCATTTTCTTCATCACTCTTCTAATAAGTTCAGGATTTTCCTTAAGCGCGTTAACGTGTTAAGTAATCCTATCTCTCATATCTTCCAAGTCTCTTCGAGGTGTTGTGAACACCAAGTTCTTATAATAGCCCCAAAGAAAAAAGTCACACGGTGTGAGATCAGGAGAACGTGGTGGCCATTCGATTGGCTGACCAATCGAAATCACGCATTCTTGAAAAGTTTCTTGTAAGAAATCTTGAAGAATAATTCTTCTATGGCACGGAGTGACATCTTGAATCCACCAGACACGATTAAATCTGTTCCTGTTGGCCTCTCTTAGTTGTGCCCCCAGTAAAGATCCAAGAAATTTTCCCCAGTCATGTTACCTTCAAAGACCATGATCTGAACTTGCCGTGCTTCCGATCTCACACCGTGTGACTTTTTTCTTTGGGGCTATTTGAAGAACTTAGTGTTCACAACACCTCCAAGAGACTTGGAAGATGTGAGAAATAGGATTACTCGTCACGTTAATACGCTTAAGGAAAATCCTGAACTTATTAGAGGAGTGATGAAAAAAATGAGAGTAAGATGTCAACATTGCTTAGAAAAAATGGTGGACATTTTTAATAGGTAAGATGATGCAAAAATGAAGTGTTTGTTGTTTTGTTATTATTTGTTTGAGTTATTAATATCTAACTATGAATGTTTATTTTCACTTTTAAAACCATATTTCCAGATAGGTTTGAACTTTTTTTATTGTAGAAGGAATATTTCTGTTTCCCCACGCAAGGGTCAAATTGGTTGTCTTTACTGTGATGCATATCGTGCAACAACTTAAATTTTGTATCTAAATAATATTTCACAACTAAATAGGAAATTTAATTCCGAAGAAATTATACTAATAAGATTTTTGTAACTACGTTAACGAAAGAGTAATAAACATTCAAAACTGTGTATACATTTTTTGGGTTACTCTGTATAATTTTCGCTGTGCTTTCGAAATTGATTTGGGTCATATTACCCTCACTTATGTGGACATTATACATTCGCGTCAGGTAGAGATACACATTCAACTCGGCCGTGCATCGTGTATACAAAATCGAACATTTAAAAAACAGAACTTAGAATATGTATAGCTGCAGAATAGTGTATATTCTTAATGTGTTAGGTCATGATGGTTCAAACCGTTAGACATTTAGATGTGTTTAGTCAATATTTGTTTATTTATTTATCAGGAGTCTGGTCGCTTATTAAATGTTACGTAAAGTTTGATGTTCATTATGGGTGTGAGAGATATTCATCTTACACCCACAAGATTTAATGGGAGTTCCAAATATCTTCATGAAATTAAATCGCCGCGTACCATTATTTCAACGAACTATTACAGCCTATATGTATATCATAGTACGAATAATCTACTATAGTTTGTCATGCTAAACTCCATAATCCATATTCCTTTTCGTACGTATTGCATCGTCGAAGCATTATCTAAACAATATTTCAATTTAAAAATCAGAAGTGTGTAATTATTTCACTAGTCTTCTGTGTTATGAAATCTTAATTGGAGACTCCGTGGATTTTTGCAAGGCACTCAACTGAGGGTGACGGTGACTGCATCGTCCAGCGCAGAGTCTCGCCGTCATGGTGGTGACGTTGCTCAGTTCAGCCTCGTCCTCAGGGGCTCCACCGGCACCGCCTTCGTCAGCATACCCCAGCAGGAGTACGTTTGATGCCTGCTCATATTACAGTATGTTAACTTTAATTATCTTCATGACTTATGTTCAAAACACGCGAGGAAACTGTCATATTCTTCTTATGTGAAGTCATCTAACAAGAAATTATAGTCGGTCAAAAAATCATCAAGTTTTAGCTTTGATTGAAATATATGAAACTCTATCCTAAAACCCAAATTATTACAATATATTTTACAACCTTCATTAAGTCAGAAAATAAAGTTCAGCTCGTTAAATGCCGAAATATTTACCGTTTGCACCCTAAATATCTGAACAGAAACATTGCCTCCAACTTGGACAGGTAGATGCTATATATTCATCTATAACTGCTGCTCTAACAGCAGATGCACTAGTCACTATACTTTATCCTGGATTTTTCATTTAAATCCAGTTTGGTAAAATCTTGTAAAATTCTCATAGTAAATAGTCTTCTGACTGGGACAGGGCAATGTTATATGTTTTTATACATATAATAGCTATTCTAAATATCAGATTCAACTGCACTAGTCGCTAGACTTTAATTTCCTTCCAAGTTTTGTGAAATTTTGAGGAAATCTTGTCCTCAATCTTGCCATCAAATTTTGACAGGGCAATGTTCCTGTCTCCCGGAGAGTCCACGTCCACTGTCATCGCTACGCAGAACACAGGCGTGCTGCAGGAGATGCAAGTCACGTTCCTCCAGCCACAAGACCTGCTTCACTACCTCCTCCTCTTCAGGTTCGAGACTCCGGTGGTCTACGTCGACAGCTTCGTCGTCGAAGATCTTGCCTCTGGATACATGTGAGTCTCATGGGCTCAAAAAGGACTCAAAGGGTTCTGTTTATATACACAAGTATTCGTGTAGTTCTACGAAAGAAACCTTTGCGTAATATTTAACGACTGATTGGACATTCAAATGACTTGTAATACTTGTAAAGCAAAAGTGATAAACAATTTGGGCTCGTAATTCTGTTGGAATTCAGTTCTTGTATGACCGACATTTGTTGATAATTATAGAACACATATGAAGATCTGTGAGTTTGCTTGCAAGAGAAATTATTTCCTTATACGTTTACACTGATGTCAACAAAATATTTTTCTTTTATCCATGATTGTTTCAAAAGAATGTCATCTTAAAATATCTAATGTTTATCTTTCAGCACCATCTCTTGTTCATCTGCACCATCTCTTGTTCATCTGCACCATCTCTTGTTCATCTGCACCATCTCTTGTTCATCTGCACCATCTCTTGTTCATCTGCACCATCTCTTGTTCATCTGCACCATCTCTTGCTCATCTGCACCATCTCTTGTTCATCTGCACCATCTCTTGTTCATCTGCACCATCTCTTGTTCATCTGCACCATCTCTTGTTCATCTGCACCATCTCTTGTTCATCTCAGGACGGTCATGCCAGCAATTCCTCAGAAGTTCGTGTTGGGAGAGAAGAGGTCTTTGCTGCCCGCTGCATGACGCTGTCACGCATCCAACAGCACCTCAGAGTTCAAAATTAATTTTGCAGACGGTTAAGTGGATCGAAGATAATAATTCCTTCAGTTGAGATAGTTGTATTGAGAACACGCTGAGGGATTCGTCGATTTTCCTTCAAAATATTGAGTTACATTCCGAGGCACTGAAGAGACAAATAACATGCAGAATAATCATTGAAAGTTCAATAAATCAATAAGGATAGAAAGCATCAATTTTGCAGTTGTGAGGGTGAGTAAGGGACCAGGTGGTCGACTGAGTAACTCATTCACGTTGATGCAGGGTTCGATATCGCGAGTTAGCTGAACAATTAATTCATCAAGAACATCAGAATAGAATAGAAACTAATATGACAGCAAACGGAATGGTCAATAGTTGAGCTGAGTGCAGACCACGGTATTAGTGAAGCAAGTAAAAAAGCAAGCAAGTAAAAAAGCAAGCATGTCCTGCACTTTCATGTCACTACAACAGAATATTTGAAGCAAAAGAACTGAGAAGTATCTTCTTTTGTATGTAATATATTGATAAATTAAAAACAATCATTCTCCGGTATAAAGGAAAATCTTAGAGTATTTAATTATCACTTATATCGTAGTAAAAAAGGCGTTATTTTCCATTGAAGGACACGTCACCAATATTATGCTCCCAACTCCACCGTTCTTTTCCATTGAAGGACACGTCATCAATATCATGTTCCTAACTTGAACGAAAGCTCGTCTCCACTGCCAAGTGACCTGTTAATTAGTGAAGCAGGCGTCAGACTGAGCTGTGTGCATTAGGACTATTCACAGTTTCTGAAAGTTGGTTTCCGGCATACATTCACAAGAAAGCAGAACGCCAGTGTACAGAGACAATAATTGTACTTAACTGTTTTCAGTATCTTATCCCTGCCTTTGACTCCTGTTCTGTCCCTCCATCCCTGCCCCTGACTCCTGTTCTGTCCCTCTATCCCTGTCTCTGACTCCTGTTCTGTCCCTCTATCCCTGTCTCTGACTCCTGTTCTGTCCCTCCA
>VCRD01001501.1:62758-125962 GCA_006783055.1 Trinorchestia longiramus | reverse complement strand
AACATGAGTAGGATGTAACATTTTTCTTAGAGCTCTTTTAACAATATGACATAAGCTTCTAATGATCACTCCTACTTCACGCGCACCTTATGCAGGAGACGTCTATGGCGAACATGTGACCTAAACGTGTGTTTTTGCTGAAGTCGGTATGTTTTTTTTTGCGGATTCTGTATATTCTCCATGGGTTTCAACAAGTATTTGAGCATTGAAATTATTCCTGTAGTAATATATATGTACATTATTATTTGTTATGCAAGTTTATTCTAATGCAAGTTGTAATCCATTTTGGTTGATAAATGGAGTATAAAAAAGATAACGACGGATGTAAAAAATAATAAAGATAAACAAATTATGCCTGCAGCTCACGGAAAAAGAAATGAATTTACAACGCTATTGGATATGCCTTAGTTCCATAAATAACGTTATCAGGTTCACAAACAACGGTCGATATTGTAAAGAACAGGGTCAAAATAGAAACACTATTATTAGATCCAGTTTATAATGTCACAGACTTAGTGTCTGCATGAGCATGTTCATAGACTTTAACAAAGTAAGCGAAAAATAGAGCTCTTATGACAGAAAAAACCGTACGATAACGTACAGATCAAGGATATATATGAAAATAAATTTCACGTAAGCTAATTTTCGTAAGTAATTTTTTCGGTCAAGTTGTACTTTGAATGAAGTGCTTCAGAGTATCAATTTATTTAATTATCAACACTCTATAATAAAGTGCCACCTGTCTCCTTAAATGAGTAATTTATATATTTTTGTGCGTAATTTCTCCTATGTTATTACAATGGGAATCTCCCTTAAATACTGATAGTCAAATCCGTAGACTTTCAGGTATATAGTTTCTTAACTGCTGGAGTTAAATCCGTAGACTCTCTTATTAGGTCTGTGAATCTGTTGCTTTAAGTTCTTCTTTCAAATGCATGATATTACAACCTGTTATTTTTAACGGGCATACACAGTACTATATATAGTACTTCTGCCCGCTGGTGCCCTTTTGAACAGCTCTGGAACGCCTTCTGATCGCTCACGACCACTCAGGCGACACTTAAGGCCTCGGCTGTGCCCCGCCAGTACTGCCAAGAAATAAGTATATTCTTAGGGAGAAACATGTTATGCTCTAGAAATAATTCAAATGAAGTATTTGATGTTAGCATTGCAAGTTTTATTACTGATTGGAGTTCAGAGCTAAAGATAGATGAAGTTATGCGATATAATATAAACTAAACAGAGAACAAATTACTGCACGCATTGTGTTTTGATGCAGGGCGACCTACCGTTTTATCTGAATTTCTTTTTCAGTTCCTGCTGTTCAGAAATGCTGAACTGCTGGCCTACACTGACCAGCGACAAGGATGCATCAAAGCCTAAGGCCGGGGCTGAGAAGAAACTCACTTCATAGCAGGCATAGAAATATGAGCTTTCAATTTGTGTGTGTGTGTGTGTGTGTGTGTAATTGTGTGCAAGCTCTTTGTAGCGGCGATAACTTTACACAGTTCTTCTATCAGTGATCCGATATCATTCTCCCTAGTCAGGCTCTCGGTAGAAGAAAAGTTAGTAACTTTCTACATAGTCAACCAGTAGAAAGTAGATCGATACACTGTTAGTCACCCCACAGTAAGATACACATTGTATGGTGCCTATTTGTGGGATTTTTGTGAACTACAGTGTCCTTAAATTTGTGTGGGTAATTATGGTATTTCTTGGAAGCGACTATGACGCTCCAGCTTGTTGTTATCCTTGATCTGATGCCGTTCTCCCTAGTCAAGCTTTCGGCAAAATAGAAGCTAACAACTTTCTGCTTAGTCACCCAGGCAGAAAATTGCCCACTGCACGATTAGTCCTCCTCCCTTAGTTCACTAAACTTTGCATGGTGACTCTTTGTCAATTTTGAAGGGTAATTATTATCTTAAATTCATAGTTTTTCTGCACATGAACAGTACACTTCAATTTTTGCTTAGTGGCACTGAACCTATAAACTCATTCCAATTAATTGAAGTACTATTTTAAATTTAAAATATTTGTAAATACAGAGTGTTGGTTAAAAACCTTTGAAGTAAAGCCCAGTGAAAATAAGAAATGAGTGGATGTTTTCGATTTACCTTACCTCAAATAAATTATTCAAATTGCTCTCAAATATGTATGTAAATCGGGACTAGAAAACGTGTGTTCCTGCGTAAAACCCCGTGTGTAGTCTTTAATAGAGCTGTCCAAATAATAATAGAAAAAAATTCATGATAATGTTAGCCTATTCCTTGTTTTCAAAATTTTTTGCACATTTTCATGCAGTGGTTACTTTTTTAACGAGTTTTGATTATGCCAAATTCTTTAATCACATTTAAGCATAGTCTCTGTTCTGAAAATTATTGATCATTGTAAGAATAAGATTATAAAATATTCGTATTACTATTTCGATCAAAACTAGATAACTATCACAGAGGTACCCAAGAAGTTCTCTAAAATATAAATTTTGTAAAAGGAAATTCGCATTAAGGCTACATATGAGTCAAAATTGCTGTAACTTATTTTTTATTAAAAGCAAAATTTTGTCAGCGTGGCTTGTGACTGTCCTTATTATCTTGCATAAATATTTTGCACAACAAATTCATTCTCACTCTGACGAATTATTCAGTGAAAAATACTATGTCATTGATGTTCATTTACTAATCAAGTGTTTAGTTTTTCACTAGCACAAAGAAGATGTAAGGCACTCCTCAAAAAGCCTGCCATATAATTATAAAACTTTTACCTAAATATGAATGTGTCGTTCTTAATGATTGTATTATTAACTAATGTTACAGTCATTAAGAGCAGAAGAACCCAACAAGAGCCTAATTCTGCATCAACGCAAACTTAATCAGTGGTCTAACATTTGCAGCAGTGAGTTTCTTCTCGATGCTCTTCATTTGTGCAACTCTAAATCGTATCTTTAAAAATTCATAACTAGCCTTCACATTTAAAGATCATTCAGCGTTACACATTTCCTCGTGACTTGTGTGATGTCCATGGCTTCACAAAAAGAGAACTGCGGAGAAGAGCGCATTAAACCAAAGCTTACGGACATGAACTTCTTGGGAAACTCAGAGTTTATAACAAACCCACCTCTCTCACGTCTAAATATTTACGCCGAATGAACTTTCTTCTCAAGGTCGGAAACACATGCCTTACCACAAGGCTCGCTTCAATTTCTTTCCTTGTGACTGATATTTTTCTTTTGAAAGGAAGTTACGCTTCAGAGAAGTAAAGAAGAATACAGGAAATGCCTGGCATGGAAGTCCGAGAAGCTCAAGGTTTTGCAGGTCATCGCAACAAGACGCGGCTGTAAACTGTCGACTGCCCGCCCCTCTGAGGTAGCGTGGCTGTGCTGTGTATGAGGCTTTGGCAGCTGCGGCAGTTGTCATCCAGAGGTTAACGTCCTTAACCCTATAGCGACGAAAAGGACCATACGGTCCTCTTTTACGGTCTTTGAGAGAATTGTTCTAATAATTAAACAGTGAGCAATATGAGGTTGCTACTAGGTTTGAACGCGACGGCATGTTACAGCGTCGTTCTTTTGGCTGCCTGGCTCTCAGCGTGCTTCATTGCATCAGTGTACAGACGGTCTTTGTGAGCTTAGACATACAAACTAGAAAAAAATTGGTCGCTAAAGGGTTAAGCTATCATGTTTGGACTTTAATGGACATAATATCTAAGTTCTAACTAGTACTATATTTTCACTGTAAAAGATCTCATATTTATATTCCTAAAAGGCATATTTAGACTAAAAGGGTTCATAATCAAACTGTGGACTCTTATATGAAATTTAAGAGTTTCTGGGAGATGATATAGTTGTGGTACACATTACTCACTCTTGTAAACATGTTATACTGTACATATCTTTATTATACAATAATTTCTTGACCTTCCAAAGAATGGGCCGAAGGGTCAAAGAATGATTGCTTATTGAGAACCAACGTAACAATGGATGGCTATTGTAAGACATACGTGGATATGTGGGCGTTCAGGATGGATTCCTGTAATTGATGAAATACCAAGAACAATACTGTTGTAAATACTCTAATTATAATCTCATGGAAAATGAAGGAACATCATACGCAAATGACACATCCGTTGTTCTCGAGTGAGCGTGAAGACAACAAGTGAGAGGGACAAATTACCCGTCTTTAAATTGGTGGTATTCAAATATTGTTCATACTTGAACGAATAATGCCCTTGTCAGCGGGAAGTTACACCGGCCACGAAAAAGAAAAAAAAAGAAAAAAATATGAGCGTACGTTTACTCCATTGGAAAGCAAAACTAAAAGTAATTATATGATTAGTTTTAGTGTGAATTTTTATTTTTATTTCATCTTTCTTCCTCCCAATGAATCTTGCGGTAATAATGATGATGTGGTATTAGTGAGAGCTTTGTCATAGTGATAGTGTGGCAATAATGATAGTTTAGTAATAGTGATAGTGTGGTAATACTGTTAGTTTTCTAATGATAATGATGTGGTAACAATGATAGTTTTGTAATAGTGATAGTGTGTTAAAAGCGATGGTTTTGCAATAGTGATGGTGTAGTAATAGTGATTGTCTTTAAATTACCCCATGTTTTGGATGTTGCTGAGTCTATGATAATAAACTATGTTTATTTCAGTGACTAAAGTTATAGTCTGGGATACGTATACTAGAATACCTAGGCTAGGGTTTAGTGTTGGATAATTATCCAAAAATACCGAAACTAACGATATTCTAGCGTAGAAATTCCTCTCACATAGGATATCCGATGTGCTGACGAGGACAGACATTACATCGAAGTATCCCTTCTTCCAGAATGTTTAAAGTGAATCTCTTTATTGGCATACAACTCCGTTTATGTAATATTTGTATTTTTTAGGCCATAAAATAAATGACAATCGCTTCATAAATTAGCCTAACGATTTGAAAATATATATATCTATTGAAACACCATTTTCACATATATTCAAGTAATAAATTCATTCTTTCATTTTCTCAGTGCTAATTGATTCGAATTCCAACAAACGCTGGATGAATTCATATACAACTTATGTTGCATAAATTTTTTTCGTGTAAAATACAACTAAATCATACAAAGATACATAAAGGTTGCCTTTCCAGGGTTTTCTCTTATTGAAGAAACAATGTTGAATAACATTTATTCATTTCATTTTTACAAAGACCGCTTTATATTTTTCCTCTTCTTAGAGACGCAAACGGAAATCCATACCAAACACTTCCAAGCCATAGTTTCCGATAAGAACAACATTCCCAATATTATTACATTTTCTTTAAAGCGGAAACTGCTTTTTTCCGGATATTTTCTGACGTTTGAAGAAAAACAGAAGTCCAAGGCTTTCTTGTCTCCACCCACACATTCCTTTGTCGCCGTGAAGGCACCACGAAAATGTCGTCGACCCAAGAACTGCGAAGTCCTTCAAGAATAAGCGAGGCTGTCCTCAGCGCGCCTGCTAGATGCCTCAAAATAGTTGCCAAGGTCGTCAGCCCTGAGTGCGAGTCGTTTGCAATTTGCGTGCATTTGGATCACCTTGGCTGTGTTCACAAGGCTCGTCTCTCTTAACCGTCTCATCACGTGGTCGAACATAGAGGGGATCTCCCCAACCCAGTTTGTTAAAGTTCAAGGATTCTCGTACGAATTCGGCTCACATTGAATACTTGGCAAAATTTATTCAGAAAGAGATGGTCAGAAAGCATCTGCTAGTAGAAAAATGCTTTCTTGATTGAAAATGAATTTGCATTTTGCACATGAAAACCAGATTTCGGAATTGTGTTTGAAACTGAAGCTCTTCATTGTTGCATTTGATTTATTTAAATCACAAAAATACTTCCAAAACTTTAGCAGTTATATATTTTCAAAAAGCTCTGCGCTAAAATTCTTCTCATACTCTAGTAAACTCCACTTATTCTCTACGTCCACGTGTTGATGTTTTACCCTGAAATTTCATATAAAGTGTGAAAAATTAAATTAACGCTTCTTGCAGTTTCCTGTGGGAAAACATCTAATGTTTGAAAAATAAAACAAAAGATGAAATATTTAAGGCGCAACTCATGCCGCAGACCAATTCCACAAAAACACACCAATCCTGTCAGCATTTACAAGAACAGCTAACACAAAAAAACTCGAACTCCTAGAAACTCAATTTCCAACCTCAGAAAGTGAGGAGAGTAAATTTAACCTCAGAAGAAGGTGAGAATAAATCCATCCTCAGAAGATGAGAATAAATTTAACCTCAGAAGAAGAGCAGAGGGAATTCAGTTGATGAAAGTGAGCTCCAGAACGCATGACTTATATACAGCCTCTCAGAAGTGAAGCAGCGAATTAGAAAAAGAATAATTCATTTTATAGCGTAGAAGTTATTTTTAAGGTTTATCAACACGATATCTAGAGCAGTACAAAATATGAGTTTAATAATACGATAGTTAAAACAACACAAAATATGGCTTTAATACCATGATATATAAAGCAATACGAAATATGGGTTTATTAACACGTTATTTAAAGTAAAACCAAATATGGGCTCATTAGTACGACAATTAAAGCAATACAAAATATTTGTATACACGAATTTTGTCCTAGTAAAATGAAAATTATTGTCCATAAATTTTATTCGAATCAAGATTATGAATTTGAAACAATTTTTAGCCCATTCACTCAATTTATTCTCACGTATTAGGTAGTCCATCACGTAATACTTCAAATAAATTGACAATACAAACGTAAGACTTACTCATTTCTACTCTACAGCGAATACAACCTACCTCTTAAAACAGTTCAGCTTCAAAGAGGGATCGAATTAGAGAGCAAGCGCTTCAGTCGAATGTAATCTCGAAATGACGCTCTCGTACAAACGAAACAAAAATCTAAACCAGTTTAACAAATTGAAAAATTTAAGTAGTGCATCATATGTAAGGATGTCGTGTGGAGCCATCCTCATCGTGTACAATTTTTCCTTTCTCTTTGAATTTTCTATGAGTTTGAATTTTCGTGTTCATTCGATTTTATCACAAATTTTTCTAGGCTGTGCTGCCATTCAAGGATATTCAGAGCTTTCGAATGTTTAATTAATTCCTGATAATAATGAAAACTTACTTTACCGAGAATTGAAAATGTACGTACATATATTCATGTATATGTTTTTGAAGTGTAAGGTAAAAGTATTTAAGAATGGAAAGACAGATGGTAAAATGGTTGTGCTGTATTAAAAAGAAAATATTAACGAATGAATATGTATATTTACAATCAATAAATTTGTTAACATAACATGGGGTTAAACATTATCACAAACGACGGTAATATTTTTCATATTGTCGGAACAAAAAGTTTATTGCTAGGGATGCAGTTTTTCCATAAAATACGTTACGACAATCTAGAAAGCAGGAATTCATTTTGCTTGCAATAAACATTAACTCTATGCAGACACAACGTCAGAGAAAACCAGTAGCTTACTAGAATAACTCGTTATTTCTTATGTTTATAATAAATATTTGTCGTGTCTAACAAAGATATTCTAAATCTACTTAATTCCAGACCATAGCTACATTGCTCTCGGATAAAAGTCTCCCATCATGGATACACTGGTAATTTTAAGCTACTCTTTTGAATCAGGTAAAAAGTATCAAATGATCAGACTATTCTTCAAGAACAATTTGATTCAAGAACTCACTATTTATCCATAAAACAGCTTTTTATTCTTTGAATATTCATTACAACTTGCATAGTTCTGTCCCAAAAGGAGAATACAAACCCATCAAAGCTACTGGTTTCAGTACGGTTTTCAGAGCACCAGTTTTAGTAAGAGATGAAGTGTTCACATGTGTTCCAGTGCAAGGTGCGAGCATTAGGGAGGATTCTCCACTGAGAACACAACAAATGAAGATCACTACCGTCGAAAACGATTGACGTATGCACGCTTTCATTACCTTTCATTTTGTAAACTACAAAACTGAAGAAATGCGCACTTCAATATATAAAGCCTGAAATAGGCATAGTTCTATGATCCAGCCAAATAAATTGCAGTATATAACTTCAGCATTTGCTACGATAACGCAATTCAAACATCAGTCACGAATGATGATTGCTGACCAATGTTTTGTCGTTGCTTATCATTCGTGATTAAAATTTGCAGGATTTGCTGCAAGTGTTTTCTCTTATGACTGACCTGCATAATTAAACAAAGAAAGACTTCTGTTTACTTAAAATGTGTGATCTGGCATTCATAATGAGACATCGAATTGAACGTCGCCTACGCAACTCATAGTGAGCCAGAATATATCAGTTCATTATTGTTTTTCTAGCTACATTTGGTAATTCTTATTTGATTATAAATTTGAAAATTAGAAGTTATTAAAATTGATGTAGTGGGAGTCATGAAAATTTTCAATGTCTCTTATGCTTTTGCAAGTAGAGTTTAATAAAAAAGAACCGTTCAGTATATTTCGATAATAGGTAGATTCGAGAATCCCCTATGAATAAAATTGTACAGTAAAAACTCCTGATTTGGAAAGTTTTTAATTTTAGATTTTTATTGTCCTCGTGGGAGCTCATTTTCATCGATTTCGAAAAATAGGAAATTGCAGAATAAACCACACACACAAGCAGTGTCTTTTTTTCAAGCACTGAATGTCAGGTTGAAGGCCTTACCATTATACAAAGGCCTTTTAAATGTACCCAATAATTTTGAATCTCCTAAATCTCTACCGGATTACAAACGATTCTCTCAGTAAATGTCACAATAGTTATCATGAATAAATTAGAATCTCATATGCGATAAATTTTGATGCTACTACGCGTTGACCTTCAAAATTGAGCGAAATATAACTTGGCTGGAGGCACATCCAACCTCGACTCTGATGATGCTCTACAAGTCAACTCAGTGCTATTAGTGCCTCACTTGATGACCGTGTTGGTATTCCAAGATTATTTTTTCAAGATTACAAAAGCATTTATCTACCTCAAAATAAACTTTTGAAATCCTCGGGACCGTTAACATTTATGAAAAAATAAATGTAAAATGTATTCATGACATTGAGTGGCATAAATTGCTTAACGTTTCACTTTCTCTTGATTTTTTCTTTTTTATACCTTCTGTGGTTAGAAACAGTTGATGCACAGCCAGGAAAATATTCTAGCCAAATTGATGTTCTAAATGAATTATTTATTTTTTCATGTACTTTTTTAAAGTTTAATGTACAGCGCGTGAAAGTATAAGATATAAGTTCAATTCTTAGACAGTTTTCCCTTGCACCAACGTCAAAAGACGTATGTTCCAACTGTTTCCAACCAGAGGGAGTACTTGATAGAAGTCGACAGCTGAGGTGGCAGCAGGGAAGCAGGCGAGGACAATTATTGCGTTGTAGGAGCTCTGGCAAACACAGGCGCCACTCCAGCTCTACGGTCTCAGGCCTCACAAAAAACCTCAACTTTAGCCTTAACTTCATTCGTGACCTTGCGAGTGCAACACCAACGCATTTTCACGGCCAGTTTCATATGCGTAGTTAGATTTTATTTTACATGAATGTTCACAATTAACGAAGAATTGAAGATTGAAATTTTAGAAAATCGTGATGTAGATTATAACAATTGTCGCGTGAGTGAACGACAATATGTGTTAATACATAACTTCGCAACTGAAAACTATAATTAAATATTCTTAAAGTAAATGGACAAAAGTCTTTGAGAGCGTGGCATGAATAAAAGAAAGGATGATGCTCCAGAAAAGGCTCTGATTTCAAAGAAATTCTTGACAATTCCTGAAATAACAATTAACAGAAATAAATTATTTACACTCAATATAGGAAATAATACATTTAACAAGAGGAAACAATAGGGGTTCATTTTCACTTGTCAGTAAAATGAACAAGTGAAAACAATCAAGTGAAAAGTAATGTAGAAAAATGGAAAGAATACAGTAAACAGTACAATGAACAAGTGAATACAATAAAGTGAATAAAAAAATGGACAAGTGAAACCAATAAAGTGAACGGTAAAATAAGCAATTATAAAATAAACCGAACAGTAAATGAACAAGTAAAAATTATAAAGTGAATGACAAAAAGAACAAGAGAAAACAATAAAGCAAACAGTAAAATGAACAAGTAAAAACAATAAAATGAACTGTAAAATGAATAGATAAAAACAACAGAGCAAACACACACATCTCAATCGCCACTCCATGACAGCATCACCAGTGTACAACTGTACATCATCAGTGGCAGTTCAATTCTTCCTCAGTTTGCAGGCCTACTCTCCGTGACGCATTTTTGACCAACTCTACTCAAGAAGAAAAATTCCTGGTTCATTTGAATTACTATATCGGAAACTGTCTGCCATTAGAAGAACTACATATATACAGTATGGCTTGAAAATATTATAAATGAACCGAATGTATATCTTTTATAGACTGGAAATATTATGTATCAAAGGCATGCATGCGAATGTTCTTCATATCACAGATACAAAATTTTCTTGCTACTGATCATCAAAAAAAAGATGAATGATTACGTGAACGTAAACTGAAATTTGCTTACAAAAGTGCGTGCAAACGCAAGAACAAGTCGATCGAAGAATTATGAAAACAACTATGAGGTTATCTTTATCAACCGAGTCATTTTGTCATTTCGATAGAAATTTAATGAATTGTAAATTATTGATGCCCCTCCATAAAATATCAAAATGGCAGTAGCAATGATTTTTTTAGAAATATAACAAGTCCTTGTACTTTCTCCTGGATCACGAGAGCATTCTTTTTATGAGAGGAACACACACGTTATAGAAGAAGCTGCTCATTCCTTTCGCTGTCAAGGTTTTTTCATCAAGTGGAGTGCCAGGCTGTGCAGCTGTACGACCTCGCAGACACCGTGTCGCAGAGAAGGGGAGTTGCTTAGCAAAGCAAGCGGGAACTTGTGGTCTCACAGTCAGTATATACCAAGCAAAGAACGAGTTTAATGTAACAATGCTAGATTCTAAACAGACACTCCCTTGTAGACACTACATATTATACTGAAATATTATGTATGCATAAAGTATGACCTAAAACTGAGGATTTTATGATCATTACTACCTACCATAAGACAACAAGATAATATACTCTAAGTCCTGCGTGGTGAAAACGCTAGTAAAAATGGTTACAAGAATCCTAATTTGGGTAGGTTAACCATTGAGGTTTAGAGCATCTGCAATATATGGAGCAGTCATTAAAAATTATTGTCAATGTGACATTTATGTAGAGAATATTATTTGTAATCCTCGTTCTTTTGTTGGGCCACGGTTTACTGACTAGCGGCTGCGAGGCGTGATGAGGCTGTTTTTTCTTCTATGTCTGCTGTAGATCATCAGTTTGTAGAGCTAAATTTCATCGCTTCGTTATATTACGTTTGTTTCATATATTTAACATAAATAACAAATTTTATAGTTTTTTTAACAAGCTTTTAATTTTTTTTGTCAAATGTAATTTCCATTACATGATGTCTATTTCTGATTTATGGAAGATCTAACTTCGTTAAAGAAGTGAACTTCTATTCTAAGTTACTGAGGAATATTCTCAACAACCACGTGTGAAAATTTTTTGGGATAAAGGCCCTCAATAGGTGGTCCTATACCACAGTGGTCGATTGGTGTGCATTCATACTTAAGATGAAAGGAAACCGGGATTTAATTCTTTTAGCCTGTTCTAGCCTGTCTGTTTATGCCTGATCACCAGCGAGCGAGAAACAAGTCCAGCATGCTGCGACGCTAAATGCCCGGAGTAAAACTAGACTGTCATCAAGCCCACCGAAGGTATTTATGCTGTGTACTTGATTGAAAATAAAGTTTCTAGTTTTCATCCTTTCTTTTGTTCTCAGATATCGAATAGAAATGAAATTGATACCTGATGATTTGAATATTTAAATGAATAATCATTGATGGTAATTCAAACATACGAGATGTATTAACTATGAATCAGGTATAATTTGTGTTAAAAAAATTCCTCAGAACAGACATGAAAGCAGATCCCAATATGTAACTTGATTCTTAACTGACGATTTTAATTTTTATGTGCGAAATTGACTTGGGTTACCTTGAGTTTAGTTTTGAAAATGTTAGAGACACTTTTCTCGTGAATATGATTCTATTCTTGTACACATAATAGACTCGTGACGACAACATTAGCTGAAGCTCATGGTCATTATGAAAAATGATCTGCATTGAGTGAATTAATAAAACTGACCCTGGCTTGAACAAGCTAAACTTGAGCCAGTGAAGGAAACCAATAACGCCAAGGTTAAAGATTGATTGATGCCAATTAAAACGAAGTGAGGATGTCGAGTTCAATCATAAGTTGGGTCCATTTGGGCAAGGAAATAGCGCCTCCAATTGCTTTTGATTCATCAGCGACAGATCGGAGAGAAACTGAGTAATTATCTTCGGTCGAAAATGAGTCGCCTAGCCTCTAAGTTCAAAAGCTCCAGTCAACTGATGACAAATATTCCTTGTTTACGATGCCCACGCAATATTCGGACTCTCTTGCATCGATCGAACTCCTGCGACTTCCAGCGTACCCTGAATGGCGGACTCTCACGTGCCGTGCTATTTTAAGTTAACTGTGGCTTTCCTACACACAAATACGATGGGTTGAAATGTACATCGATCAATGTTTACCTCAGAGGGAAGAAAGGTGGGTAGAACAAAGCAATATTCTTCTGAACCAATCGTTTCAAAAGATATTTTTACTATTTTTACACTGCTTACAAGAGGAAAATCTCCATTTTGAACGATGTGTTGCGAATCCGCACGCCCACAAATATACACGACACTTCTGAAATAAAGGTTAAGGTTTTAAATTAATTTATTTACCTTAAATCAACTAGTAATTAAATATTTTCTGTATATTTAAGAATTTCACGAAATATTCATTTTGACGAATTTACCGTCAAACTGAAACGTGAATTATGATTAAATTGCAAGTTAGTCGCTTAACTTGGACTTTAGCGACAAACTGCTTCAATGTAGCAGGGTAATTTTCTTTAACAGTTTATAAAAGTTTACAATATTTTGGTTAAGCTCTAAGCCGTCCCTCACCTGGCCTCTTACTAAATAACCAGAGAGACATATAAAACTCTGAGGTCTGCAAAAGCCAGAACATTAATAGAAAGCTCGAGAGAACGGCTAGCCTCAGCACCCCCACGCTCGAGGTTCGTCGGTCCCTGGGGTCTAGACTCTAGAGCCGGAATGTCAGTCTTCCACCACCAGAACCGCGTTCAACTGGAATCCTAGGCAGCGCACGCTGAGCTCCAGCGGTAAAGGGCGTAGATGACCCGTGCTCAAGGATTACCGACGCAGTACCCGTAGCCTCCCACTTCTTCCTGCTGCTAAAGTGAAGACTTATGGTGAAACTTAACAGAATACTGAGATCATATTGCTATTATTATTTCCATATGTAAAGGCTAATTACCGACGAGTGAACCTACCATTGACTGCGCGGACTTATTCAACGGCAAGAGTTCGCCCGTCCTGTCCCAAAGTTGATAGCCACCACCCAAATTTCCTTGTACTGTAGGAAGTTAATGGATTAATTATTCTGCTAATGATGGACCTAACAAGCGTATTTCAGTATGGTACGTTTTCTGACAATTTTCTAGTTATTAGTACTAACCTAAAAGATACGTGTTCTTTTAGTGTTTCCATCGAAAACTGCTTGGCGTGAGAGAAGTTAAAGTTAGAAAGAAAATAGTAGAAGAAGCGTACTCCACATGGATAGTAAAGGATAGTAGTAGTTTTGACTTTTTGAAAAGAGGAAATTTTAATTTATGGAGTGGAATTCAGGGTTGAGAGTGTCTTTTCAAAAGCTCGTTATTAGACGAATTCACTCTAATCAAGTAATTTTATTTAACGTTTGACAATGGTCAAATTTTAAGTTGTTTATTTGTCGTTCTGGATAAACCAATTAAATATGGAGTACGCGTCAGACAATTGGTGCTAAGTAGCACAAAAAATAAAATGAAAGAAATTCTATTCAGTAACAAAATATAGGAAGGTGAAAGCAAGGAAGAAGTAGAACGTCACGTTTAGCCGAAGATGGAGCAGGATCAGCATCCGCCATCAGCACGCAGCCCGACGACCCCGCGCCACACTGTAACGAATCCTTACTGTCTGAATAGACCACACACATGTGATATGGTCAAGTTGGGTGACTTGGGACCGGCACGGAACCTCCGAAAACGACAGCACCGAAACTCTTAACCTTCTCCCCTTCCTATCCACCGCGTCTAACGACGTTGGTAGTTTTTGCTGCTTATTCCAAGTTCTGCTCTGTAGAACTACAGAAGTTCGGAAACTACATTAATTAGTCTTATCGAAGGTGTAAAATTCGATAATGAATTAATCTATATTCTTAGAAATTGTGTGATGTATGGAATTTTCCTATTGTAAGAAATGTTTGAGCAAAACTAGTTATGTGAAAAAATCGCTGTAGCTTAATTTGGTTAAGCTGTACTCTATTAAGTTGCTTAGTTAAAGAAAAACTCTCAACTGAATTTAAAAACTTAGAAAGAAAAATTCTCCTTGAAACATTCCAATGTTTTCATTCATACGAACATTGGAATGTCTGAACCTAAAATTTGTTGCTAATTAAATAAGTAGTGAAAGCCCACAGTGATGTGGTTAACTTCATTATCATTTAAACATGATTATTGGGCCAGGTTGTCTACGGGAACCTGAAATTTTTTCCTATTATTAACAATTACAGCAAAATATACCTGTTCTTTAATGTAGTTTTTGGTGAACAATGTCCCTCTTTTCAATCCCCTGGCAAACCTCGGGACTGTGCCTCATCCATCCTCGCAAATATTTTTAGTCATCTACATCTGCTGCTTAGAAACTTTTTGTTATATACAGGGTGTACAAATTATTGTTAACTTCAATAATTATATCAACTAGTTACATTAACGTTCCATTTTATTAAAAATTTTTGGGTTCCATCATAAGTTTCACAGGTATTATGCTTGTTATAATTGCTAAAGATTTAGAAAGAAGAATACTTATTTTAGAGTTGCCCACAGCGGGAATATCTCGAGCGGAAATTACTGAAATCTTACAAGTAAACAGAATACTCGTCAGGAAAATATTGAAGCGGTTCAAAAAGACTACTAAAATAATGAATAGACTTGGGCAAGGACGTCCTGGAAATGCCACAGCCTTAAAAATTTTAAAATCCACCATAGAAAAGTTCAGAAAAGACAAAGATATCCGTCAGATATCTGGCAAAAGGAAGGAATGTGTTCATCAGAAACATGTCCACTGTTCTTCACGAAGGTGTCTCTTTAGGAACATCAAAAGAAACAACTGTTATCAGCTAAGACTGTGGAGGAAAGTCTTGCGACAGCTGAAATCCTTCTCTCTCGTATCTGCAAGAGCACTCTTCCGAACCTCGTGTTCAGTGACGAAAATAAATTTGCTGTCCATGTAAAATTTAACGAAAATTATACATTTTGGTCTAGGACTGGCGGGATTGACACCCACGTAACCACTCAAAAACAAAGAGTGGCGTCAGTGATGTTTTGTGCAGCGATCACTAACCCGAAGCAAATTCATTGGTTTCGCTGAAGAAAAGGTAAAAATGAACTAAAAAAATCTACAACTTCAGTTTTGCAGTTATTGTTGCCTTGAGCTTAAAAATATGTCATAACGCTAGCGGTTATTCAGCATGACTCAGAACTCTCACAAGGAGCAATAAAATACAAGAGTGGTTGGTTCCAATTTTCCACACTTCATTTAGAAGGAGGAATGACCTCCTCTATTGCTATACATAGATCTTCTCAATAATGGCATCTGAGGCATACTGGAGGGTAAGGTTTCAGCGACACATCATCAAAATTTGGGGGCACTGAAGTTAAAACTGAAGAAGGAATGGGCTGAAATTCTTCAAAAAGTCATTCGTGTCTGGTGCAGGTCGTTCTCTAAGCGTCTTCAGTTTGTCATGAACTCAGATGGAAAACATTTTGAATAAAATGTGTTAGTTTCTGACTATTAAATATTTAACTATGACATGAGACTTGAGTAGCAGCCCAAGAATGGACCAAAGGGCACATTTCTATTGTTTATTCTATACTAACTACCATTTTCCTTTGTTGCATTTGTATATATTTTTTGATTTAATAAGTATTCGTTTCAAACGTTTCATTGTTAATTACTGAACTCTCTGCGCAGCTAAAACACAGATATTTCTATCCATCTGTAGCTACATGTACGAGGGGGCTTCAAAAAGTTCGTGGAAAAATGACAGTTTGAAAAAACGGTCAAAGTCATAATGTTTATTTTTCAACATATGCTCCATCTAGGTCAATACATTTCTGCAAACGCTGATACCAGCCTGTAAGTCCATCTGTGTAAAACTGAGAGTCATGCGATTTGAATCATGTCATGGCAGCTCATTTTACTGCTTCAACTGATGGAAACTGGGTACCTTTCAATGACTTTTTCAGGTTTGGAAATAAAAAGAAGTCGGATGGGGCTAAGTCGGGGCTATAAGGTGGATGTCGAATAATTTCCCATCGAAATTCGCGTAGCACAGCTCTGGTCTGCCGAGAACCGTGCGCGGGTGCATTGTCGTGGTGGAAGAGGACGCGCCGATGCGCTTCCCAGGGCGTTTTTCTGCGATTTTCTTGGACAATTTTCTCAAAATCTCTTCATAATAAACAGCTGTAATAGTTTTCTTGTTCTCGAGGAAATCAACTAACAAGATCCCCTCTGCATCCCAGAAGACAGTAGCCATAACCTTTCTTCTTGAACGCTCAGATTTTGCTTTGACTGGCCCACTTCCATCCCTGGGCAGCCACTACTTCGATTGAGTTTTGTCCTCGGGATCGTACTGGTAGAGTCATGTTTCATCCCCCGTCACAATTCGCTGCAGAAAAAGTTCAGGGTTCTCATCCCACTTGTTCAAAATTTCCATAGAAAGATCTGCCCTTGATTCCTGCTGATCTGGGCGCAACAGTCTAGGAACCCATCGAGCGGAGAGCTTGCTCAGTCCCAAACTGTCCACCAAAATTGTGTGTGCAGAACCCACGGAGATGTTGAGTGTGTCTGCTACTGATTCGGTGGTTATTTGCTTATCATTTTCAATGAGGTCACAAACAGCATCAATGTTTTCCACACAAACTGATGTGCATGGCTTGCCACTGCGGAGATCATCTTCAGTCTCATTTCTTCCGCTTCTGAAACGACTAATCCATTTGTAGGTTGCTGATTTCTTTGGGGTATTGTCACCATAAACTTGTTCCAGAGAGTCAATGATTTGGCTGTTCTTCCACCCAAGCTTCACCATGAATTTGATGTTTGTCCTGGCCTCGATTTTGGCAGATGCCATGTTGCTTGAACGGTTACTGCCTTGCAAATGGCGGCACCGCGTTGTAACATTCATTTAAGGGTTCATGTGAGAACACGTTATTAATACGTTGGTACAGGAACGTTCTGGTGCATTGACATCATATTCTTTTCATATAATTTTCAGTTATGTCCATTTTCCACGACCTTTTTGAAGCCCCCTCGTATATTTCTAGTCATCTACTCCTCCCCTATCAATTTTTTTAGCCAACCTCAGCTGCAGCACATGCTTTGATCCTCTACAGCTACAGCACATATATTTTAAGTCATTCAAAGCTACAACACAAATATATATATAGCCGTATTCAGCTACTACCCAAATATATTCCTTAATCTACTGCTACAGCACAAATTGTGTCAGTAGCTGGAATCCAAACTCTATGAAGATGGAAAAGGCCAGAAAAATGACAAGGACACTCCCTCGTGCTGCTCTGGATGGTCCAACGAGCAAATAAGTCGAGTTACAAAGCAAGAGTTGAGATTCCTTGCGAAATGTGTTCGTGAGGGCAGAAATAGCCATGGCCTAGATCTGCGTGACGTGATATAGGCCGGTAGGCCTCGGAGGTGAAATAAGATGCATTGGATTCACAGCATAAATATTATTAGAAAGTTGTATTAAGGCTCAAAGCAGCGATACACAAACACAAGTTTCTTGGTGACAGTATCATGCATCACATAGATTTGACAGGTACGTAATTATCGTAATTCAACTAAGAAAACATTGCAATTAGCTTTGAAATTATGTATGCTTGAATTTTTCATCCATTTAGACTTTCTTTATTTCATCAATTTAGCGTCACTCAGTCGAGTGTTGGTCAGTCACTCAGTCGAGTGTTGGTCAGTCACTCAGTCGAGTGTTGGTCAGTCACTCAGTCAGAGTGTTGGTCAGTCACTCAGTTAGAGTGTTGGTCAGTCACTCAGTCAGAGTGTTGGTCAGTCACTCAGTCAGAGTGTTGGTCAGTCACTCAGTCAGAGTGTTGGTCAGTCAATCAATGAGGGTGTTGGTAAGTCTAGCAGTCAGTCAGAAAAATCATAGACGTATGACAGAAAAAAAATTATGAAAGATGTTTGCCTCATATTGTCTTTAAATACTGTTTAGAAATTAGGATTTTGAAAAACTAAAAATACTGGATATCATAGAGCTAGTATATGAATGTTAGTGCAACATACTCGTATGATTTAAATAAACTAAATTATTTGGAACAACTTTCCCAATTTACAAAATAACAAGGTTGGTTACTTTGAGTCATGCACTACACATCTGCCTAACACAGTCCACCACGAGTTCAACATGCTGCACATGATCATTCACCTCAGAGAACTTCCTCATAGCAACGCCCCCTTACGAGCGTTTTCCACTTGTTTTCTTTTTAAATGAAGTGAAAGAGGCGAGTTTTCATCTGCCAGGGATCAGAACTAATTAATTTCAAATTGAATGGTAGTAAAGAATAATTTTCAACGACGATAGTCTCATTGATAATTATTTTTCAGGTGATGAAGAAAACTAATGTCTTTGCGCCGGTGGATGGCGTCTGAGTGAGAGATGAACAGGTTCTGAGGGAACTCCCCTGCGTGAAAACGAAGAGCGTTTTTGTGCATTTGCAAGGGCTAAACACTAGGTTCCAAGGACGTTCAAGGATCAGAAATTTTATTTAATATTGCATTAATTGTTCCAGACTTCCTTATACTTGAATATTCCACAAACTAATGCAGAGTTTGTAGGTGACTCTTGAAAAATAAAATTTAAAGGAGCATTGCAATGGCTGCGGTCAAATGCATGTGAAGTTTTTTTCAAAATAAGCTTACAAATTATTTTAGAATGAACTACGTGTCCAAATCTGTTTCATTATCTGTGAACAAACTCTTCAGGAAATAATTGAAGGATTTTTAGTAACACTATATATATATATATATATATATATATATATATATATATATATATATATATATATATATATATATATATTACATTTATAAGAATATTTATATTTGTGTAATATTTTTCGTTCTTTGGGCCATAACTTCTTCGTTACTACGCATGGGATAAAAAAGTTTTAGCTAGTTGTACTCAACAAGCGTAATATTAAATAATAGTAGCTTGAAAATTGGAAATCAATTTTTTCTTCAACCATGCCACATGAGGCAAGGTCAACAAGTTCAGTTTCAAAGTCGGCAACCTTTTAGGAAGCTGATGAAGTTTATTTTTATTTTTATTTTTTGATGTTTTATAAGTAACATAACGAACTCAATAAGCAAAGTCAGTTCCTGCTAGTATGATGATTCTTTTTTGAGTGAAAGTTTCATCCTGGGACCATAATGCAATGCAGACTGTTCAGTAGTGAATGATGCACCATATAGAATGTTGTGTATTGAATAATACTACATTCAAGACCTGCTCAATTGAAATGAAATAGAAGTTAAGGAGCATATTTATATAATACAAAGCATAACGATTGGAAAAACGCGAGGCTGTATGAGTTATATTAATAAGGAAAATTGAAACGTAAATGATTTGCAATATCATTAGTATATTGATATAACAACTAAAAGTATACTACTTACACAGACATTCAATCATTCTTTTAATTTGACTCATTTTTTGTGTCAGATGAGGCTCATATTAACTTATCGAGGATACAACGAAAGAAAAACGAAAAAAATATTAAAAATGATCATCATGAGTGCAATACTAGACACGTATTTTTTCAACACTGCACTGACCTTAAGCCTTTGTCGATAATGGTGTCAAATTACTGGACAAGACAATAATTGGAATCACAATATAACATACAATTATATTGGCCCCATTTCATGAGTGACAACCAAGAAGATGGTAGTGTGAGGCTTGTTTTTATTTTACCAGCTCGAGCTCGCATCCTCAACACTTGTAGCAGTTAAAAGAATCTGCAAATAACAACAAACATCTCACATCAAATTTATGCTTCAATAAAACTGGTTTAGAACGACAATCTGGAGGTTTCTAATGTAGTACAGAAGAAAGGTTAAGCAATTTAGGGCTCATTCTGAAAGATTATGCAATTTATGGTTCATTTCAAACTTTCATCTAAAATTGTATTACACCCTTAACGGCCATTTTTTAAGGGTTATGATTTGTTGAAAGATGTAGAAAATTCCTAAAGGTGTCTAGAATACTTGTACGATAACGTTCATACTCATGTTTTTTTCATTATTTCTATTTGATAAAACTATTTCAACTTTGGCAAAACGTTTATTTTATATTTTTATCCATGATTAGAGGCTACTAAATCCTAAAACCTGACTGCATGCAATAAGTGGAAAATTTATGAGAATTCCACAATCTTATACTAAATGAAAACTACGTAAATGAATGAAGGGTGAGTAACCTTGTTCCCCAGAAATTCTATGAAACTGTGACTAAGGAGCTTCTGGTGAATGTTGCGAAAACATCGAGCCAACCCGTAAAAGAAATTGCGCAAGCCTTCAACCTTCTGAACATGAGCTTCAGCGGAGCTGTTCCTTCGCATAGCTGTATGAAGAGCTCCTCCAAAAATTGACAATTCACCTCGAATGCATCTTCACATCCTTGAAGTTACGACTATAACATATCCAAAAGAGTTATTTTGACATAAAGTATGATCTTACTCTCGAAAACTTCAAAATGATCCAATCTCAGATAAAAGCGAGAAATCGTTTACATTCAGAAGCTCACCCACAACGGGAATCTAATCTAATACTAAGAATGAATTATATATTTATTTATATGTATATATAATTATTTATTTATGTTTCGTGTCACTTTCAAAAAAATCAGAGAGATCTAGAGTCTTATATACTCGAGTCCGTATCGTGGATACCGTGTTCGGCTGGGTATTGCCCTATGATTTGGGTACATTGTACCCGAATATGACACGAATTGCAGAGTCAATTGCAGCAGTAGAAAACTAAGTGTCTTAGTTTTCACTAGGAATGTTGTCATTAAAGAAATACTCAGTTAAAACGTTTGTCCTTTGTAATAATATATATATATATATATATATATATATATACAAATAAATATATTGCATTGCATTCTTATATGTAATTTTATTTAATATCTTTCCAACAGTATTTGCCATCATTTTTTATGGCACGGGTATTATCACAGATCTCTGCCGTCATTTTTGACGGTTGGGTACACCAGTGTGTCAACATGACGTAACCACCACAGAAGTGGGGGAATTGAAAGAAAATACCTATGGACAACTCAAGTATTTTTAAGCTTTGGGTGAACTTTGTCATTGTTAATGATAATGAATGCTGACGACTTGTTCATTTCAGCAATATAGAAGTATTAATTTTTTCCTTCGCCAATACAGTTTTTGAACTCCGATAGAACACGTTTTAATGTCGTTTACGACAAACTTTGGTGGATTTTATTTTATTTTTCATACGCTGATTTTCATAATAAATTTATTTGCAGAATAAAACCATTGTTAAGCCTCTAAAATTCGTGGCAGAGAGTGGTTGAATTCTAAAGCTTTTGTTTCTCATTTTCAACTCATAGTCTACATTTGGCAAACCATTTTTTAAGGCAGAAATAGAACATACAGGATGACCCATAAGTAAGGTACCTCTTTAAAACTACGAGTGTAATGTGTCCCCTCAAAATTCAGGATCTATGAAGTAAAATAGATTTTTGATTTTTACACGTGGTATTATCAAAATCTGAATATTTTTCATTAATGTATATAAAACTTCCATTTTCTATTTTATCTACCAACAACAGGGCCAAGTGGGAGAAGAAAGCTAACAATGTAAAAAATGACGTGTTTTATAGTGATCCGGTGCCTTTGGTACCGACTATACAATACATTGTATTATCTAGTGCAATGTGTACCCGTTAACTTTAATATGCGGGCAACATTGCTTCGTCTTGCCATTTCACGTTATTTCTCCGATAGTCTTCGGCGTCTTTCTTGCTGTCGAAGTCTTGCTGCTTCTCTTTTACGGTTGGACACGTTTCTATCAATGTTGGCCTTTTTTGCCCGAATTTTATTCTGAAATATCCTCTATTATCTCTTTGAAGCTTTTCTAGAAAATCACAATTACGAAAACAATAACTCAATTTCCAAAATCTTTGGCCTTATACTAAGTGGTAGCCAGGTTACTGGTTAAACTAATTTAAAACTATTTCTTTTCGCATTATCAATTAAAAATATCAAAGCATCATGATGAATTTCAACAGATAAAGGTCCAAAGAAAATTTCTGTTTGTAAAAATAAACCTATTGTGTATTCTGGTATCATAATTCAAGTGCAAGGGAATTGAATTTCCACAGAAAAATAATGCAATAGAATGATTTCTTGTATTTCTTAAGTTTTATCCTTGTTGCTATCAAAGCTATCGATTAGAAAAGTGTGACACAGGGACACACGGACGTGGCTCTTATTATGGTTTTCGTTTATACGTTTTCTACCAGCGTATCAAGTCTAGCGACAATCTAATACTAAGAATGACCGTCGTGTGTTTATGTATTTATTTATTCATATGTTTCGTGTTACTTTCAAAAAAATTAGAAAGATCCAGAGCCTTATATACTAGGGTCCGGATCGTGGATACCGAGTTCGGCGGGGTATTGCCCTATGATTCGGGTACATTGTATCCGAATATGACACGAATTGCTAAGTCAATTGCAGCAGTAGAAAACTAAGTGTCTTAGTTTTCACTAGGAATGTTGTCATTAAAGAAATACTCAATTAAAGCATTTGTCCTTTGTAAATATATAATAAACTAAATATATTGCATTGCGTTCTTATATATAATTCTATTTAATATTTTTCCAACAGTATTTGCCATCATTTTTGACGGCACGGGTATTATCACAAAATCTCTGCCGTCATTTTTGACAGCTGGGTACACTAGTCACAACATACTGCCCAAAAAATTCATAAAATCCACCCCCCAAAATGAATCGCTACGCAATGGAACAATGAGCAAAAATAGTGGAACTTTACTTCCGATGTAATTCTTCGGTTACTGCAGTTCAGAGGAATTACAGGAATATTGATGGTATTGAAAGAAGTCCTTCAAAGAAGCGCATAAAAAACTGGTACTGAAATTCAGAGAAACTGGGACAACATCAGACAGACAACGTTGTGGCAGGCCACGGACCATGCGAACTGGTGCTTCAATTCAGCTTGTTGCAACGAGTGTTGCTGATCGGCCCAAAACGTCAACTAGGAGACGTTCAATTCAACTGAGAATATCACACACCACATTAGAACGTATTTTGGCAAAATATCTATGGTATCATCCATATAAAATTCAATTAACTCAAGAACTCCATCCGACGGACTACCAAAACCGATTAGATTTTGCGACTAGATTTCTGCAGCTTGCAGAAAATGAAAACTTTGTAATGAATTTAATAATGACTGATGAAGCACATTTCCCCCCAATGGTTTTGTTAATAAGCAAAATACCAAATTCTGGGCTTCAAAAAATCCAAAAGAAATTCATGAACGGCCACTTTACTCAGCTAAAGTAACAGTATGGTGTGGCATCACGTCTTCGAGGATCATTGGACCATATTTTTTTGAAGATGCTAATGGTGATGCAATTTGTGTTAATGGAAAACTGTATGGACAGATGATTCAAGAATATTTGATACCTGAAATTAGAGATAATAACACAGAGATTAACTTTTTCCAACAGGGTGAAGCTATAGCGCACACAGCAAAAGAAACAATGCAAATATTGAAAGCAATTTTTTCAAACAATAATTTCTCGTTTTGGTGATATACCGTGGCCACCTCGATCTCCAGATCTAAGTACTTCTGATTTCTTTCTTTGGGGATACTTATTGGAAAATGTTTACATTGAAATGCCTGATCCTTTACAGCAATTGAAACTAAACATCATTCAAAAGATCAACAACATTTCACCAGAGACATTAAGGAAAGTAATGAACAGCACCGTTAAAAAAGCACGCCATTGTTTGACTAATAATGAAGGTTATTTAAAAGATATTTCATTCCATAGTTAAACGTATTTTATTTCATTTGTAAATTTATATTAAACTTTGAAATTTCTTCTTTCATTTTGAATTAACCAAATCTCATTACTATTTTTACTTCTAGAGCTATAATAATTTTAAAAAGGCACCTTACTTATGGGCCACATTGTACAATGATTCACATTTCTCCCCTTCTGACAAGTATTCGTTTACGGTGCTTCAGTAAGACAATCTTTCCATACTAATTACTGGTACAAAGAGAACTGTTTCTAATTTCATCGGTTTTTTCTTGCTTGACCTACGTTCCCTGAGCCACACACAGATCACCTCTACAGACCGCCTGCAGCAGTTACACAAGCGAGTGCAGCAGTTACAAGCAGCTGATCCTCAACATACACAAGTATTTGTGATCTAAAATTATAGCCATAAATTACACATTTTCTAGCCGTTATTCCTAGGAACTCTGTTTCTCAATAAAACTTTAATGATGTACTTACAGATATGACCTTCGATTGAGTCTGTGCTAACATGTTTTTCACAAAAATTTCTCTACGGTTCGTCATTTTCAATCACTACGACAAGGCAATCACAACGAAATGAATTAAATAAATCGAAATAACGCAAAACAACTACCAAATAACTTGAGCCGAGGCAACTTAAAGACCAGTTTCACAAGTGAATGCATTGAGAATAACACCGATCACCTGCACAATTAAATAAACGATAGCTTCGCTCAGTGCATCAACAGTAGTGTCATTCAAGAAAACGTTACGTACGCAGAGAAACACAAGCAAGGATCTTGAATACAGCATGAGTATGAGTAAGCCTGAGAGCGAAAACGACTAAAGGAACAGTAACTAAATAAATAAAGTTTTCTTGTTGCTCTCATACATATGTATGTATATTATATCAATTAAATCAGAAACCACAATCGAACTTCATAAACAAAAAATAAGGTTGGCAACAGTGTGAAGCTAATTTGACATTGTTTCATTGTTCTTTTCTGAACAATGTCAAATATGAATACGTACATATAAACGGCTTTAATTTTTTGCATACTCACCCGCAATATAAATTTTTTTATTGATTTATAGAAGAACAATTGCATGCATAAGATAAATGTTCTGCTTGTTATCACACGCATGAGTCAAACTTCTTTTATTACCGATAAGTCTAACATTCAAGGCAGAAATTTTAGATACTAATAAATCATAATAACATTTAGATTACCTGTTTGTGGGTCACCTTGTATTCGCCCTTCACTTTCATTATGATTGTGTGCCAACCAAAACACGTGTTAAGTATTTTAAAAATGCCACTGTCTTAGGAATGAAATGAAAGAAAAGGGAAAATACGGCTCATTGTAAATATCTTTGCATTATTATGAAGAGAAACAATGAATATGAGAGCTGAAGGTAGGCAGGAGCGATAGAAGTGGCGCGTTAAGAAAAATCTCGGCCATAATAAAAATTGGATACTACGTTGCGAGGAGAAAATTAGCGTATTGATAAGATTAACATGAGGTGAAAAACTGCTTCCGATAAGATAAGTTTTGCTACGAAATAAATCAACATATAATGAAGACAAAGTCAGTAAACGAAAACATCGCGAGAACTGTGTGTCAAGAATGACTACAAACTGTAATGAAGAACAAGAACAGTAGTTGTGAATAAAGAGGCACGGTTCATCAATGTAAGAACAGAAAGAACAGTTACCATGACTGGAGAAACACAATTCATCGACGTAAGAACAGTTATTATTTACAACTGTGGCACGAGTGTTATTTACAACTGTGGCACGAGTGTTATTAACAACTGTGGCACGAGCGTTATTTACAACTGTGGCACGAGCGTTATTTACAACTGTGGCACGTGTTATTTACAACTGTGGCACGAGTGTTATTAACAACTGTGGCGCGAGTGTGCTTCTGAGTTACTCAGTAGCTGGTATGGTATCTTAAGCAGCTCAATGTTGCTTTCTACGAGACCAGCTCACCGAAGCAATGAAGCGAGTGTAACTCTACACGTCTTCAAAACTCCTCAGAAATTAAAGAAAAAAAGCTCAGAAAATCAATGTTTCAGAGAAAATTATTAATTCAGTCATGGCTAGGTGTGACAGTCCTGCACCAGGAGTGACAGCCTTGTGTTCCTGCCATGAACTAGTAGTCATAGTTATGTGTACCAGTCATGTACTAGGAGTGACAGCTAGGTACCAGGAGTGACAGCTAGGTGTGCCAGCGCTACACGGCGGGTGCGCGTAGCCAGGCTTAACGGTGTTCGAGAGAAGCCACACCTCAGAGAGCACCAGCTGTTCAGGGGTGGCTTGTTTCGTCGGGGATTATCCCAGCAGCTCGTGGCTGCTCGCCACCATCTAAGAAATGGGCCTTGGCTGCTGCAGCTCAGCAGTGTTGCCAAATGAGAAAAGTTCTTCAGGTGGCATTAGTAATGTCTTTTTGAGCTTTTGAGTTTCTGAGTACCAAATGTGAGCTTCATTGCACAAATCGACATCCATGAGAATTCAGATCGAATCCATATCACTATGAAGATTATGATTAATGTGTACGTGATAGGTGCTGGAAATGAAGAAAGTTCTAAAAAGGACGATGTTCGAGCGATGTAGGTTAAAGCGACTTGTTTTGTGACTCTTGCCATCTGATCCAACGGAGCTATGTTCTTGACACCGACGTATACCACATATGGAAATTATTCTTAAAATTTAGAACCTCAGGTAACGAAAGAAGGCCTTCACAAGAACGATAGGACAAACAACTCGGATGACCAAAAAAGATTTAAATTGGCATCTATCATAGATACTGTATCAATGAAAGTGAAGTCAATTTTTCTCTGCAATATGTATTTTCTGTTACCAGAATGTACTAAAGAATTTGTTCATAACGACACAACACGTACCTAGTGGGAATCCCAGTGGCTTACCTGCTGTCAAATAATTGAAATACCCAATAATTTCTAGTTATTGATAATCAATTAATGTGTTCAGAGTAAGGAAACAATTTGCAAAAAGTTATACTGATCAATTAATTGGGTCAGATAGCATTGCTTCATCATAAAGAGCTTGTGTATAAACAGGTCTTACACCTGCCTCGAGTACAGTTCTTAAAAAAGAAACTTTTGCAGTGTAAATGAACTTTCACTTTTGTCTCTGTAAACGGCGTCATTTTTTGCTCTCCGAAAAGCTTCACTTTTTTGCTTTTTAGAAAAAGTCGAAATGAAAGTTCATAGCTTTAAAGGTATCCAGATCGTAATAAAATTCTGTATAATTTTCATTTCATTAAGATTTGCATGACTTCTTAACATACACATTGCGTTTACTCCTTAGAAATTCCAATTCACTTCAATGTTAAAAATGAGTACAAAGAACTATAAGTTTTTATTCAGTCTATAGAAGACTTAAAAAACGTGAAACAACATCAGAGTAATATAACACTAAAAGAGTAAATCACGATAAACTAACTCGCCTCAAATATGCTAGGAAGGCAAATTTCTGAACCACACAGTAAAAAGGCGAATAAACTGCAATGGTATCGAAGTAAAAGAATTTTATTTGCTCGGGAAATTATTTTTGAAGAGGAAATTAAGCTGTACTTTGCAGTGGAATATTACACAGCAATATTCTTAAGCCAACAACCATAGAATTTAACTACAAACAATAAGATATTCTGTGCAAGAGACTGAAAAGTGAACAGGTTTAAAATAAGTCGTACACTGCTTTTTAAAATATTGATGAAATCTTCGTCAAAATATTTTATGTAAGACTAATATTTTTCGAATTAATCTGTAGCCAATTAGATGTACAATCGGAACTTATTTTAGTAGCAGACCAAACTCAATTTTTAAATGAATTCTTTCATCAATTTCGGGAAAATAATCATGCAAGGAGGTTTTTTTAGAATTTGGGAGTGGACGTCGGTTCAGAGGCAAACAGTAATTTTCTGTATACAGAAATACTAGAGATCAAGACACATATCGGCGGTAAAACTCATATTAGATATTCACAAAAAATCCTTTTTATTCCAAGGCCGATAATATGTAGTCAATACCTATGAAAATCAGTATAATTTTAACAATCCTTATGCGAGGCTTATGTTACAAATCTATTTTTTCTACGTAATAATTAGACTGGTCAATTACTACGTAATAAGTCTTTTGAGTTAGTGACAAATGTCATATATTGCTGAAAAAGTGAATTATTGTCAAGTAATTAAGAAAATAAATTACTACGTAACAAGTCTTTCGGTTATTGTGTTTTTGTCAGTCATTGCCAAAATGATGAGTTCGTAAAAAGTCTAATTCTCTCAGTGTATGATGCCTTAATTGTTCTACTAATTTTTCTGGCAATTTGTCCTAGAAATATAATCTAGGTATACATTTTCTGATGCCAACCTAATTTTCAACATTAATCAATGTAGATTTAAAGAGGAAACAACTATGATGATTCTCAAGAACGATAGAACTCCTGAAATCATGCAGCTGTGTCTGAATGTCACTGTACAAGCCTCCGAATTAGATTCTACTTCATCAACGACGAGTTCCTACCCAACGATCTAGGATAGGAGAATTTCTTTTATACTGGGGTCAAGAAACCATGTATTTAATGCATTTTTCAATTACTAGGCGCGTTCCAGAACTGCTTGATAATAATTGACGCATTGACAATTAATAATTGAAATTTTGGCAAAACTTCAGTAATCTTTTTGTAAAAATAATTCTTGGCGAAGTCTCCAAGTTTTCTTAGAGACAAAATTCTGTAATCTTTAAGATATTTTCGAATGCTAAGAACAAAGGTCTTGTCTGACCACGCGCCGCAAAAACCAAGTAATTCGGACGGTAAAATTCCCGCCCCACGAGAAACGCCAAGGCTCAGAAGACAGTCGGAGTTGCGACACCCACCGCAGCTGGGCGTGTCGGGCTTTATTGGACTCTGTTAGCGCTCGAAAAATAAGCAAAGAAAATGTCGTTTACTAGGATTATCTACTAGAAGAAAATATTTCTCTATCTTTATTATTTTGATCAGCGGAGGCAACATTTTGTGTTGCTGAGAAAGGAATTTAATTGTATAGTTGAATGACTCACCTACTAGGCAAACATGATCTATACTCTTCAGTACAAATAGAGTGCATAGGTGAAAAAGGATGGCATTCAGAAGTTGACAATAATTATTATTTATTTTGTGAGTTTTTATCTAATTAATTTGAAGCTTCCGTGTACAGGCAAGAAATAAACCAAAAAAAATATTTATTTTTCATCATAGTGGATGCGTAAAATCTAACGGTGATTTTAAGTAAATAATGCTCACGTAATGCATTCAGTAGCCGCATTCAGTGCCTGCATCAAGGAATACATTTATTTCCTGCATTCAGTGCCTGCATCCAGGAATGCATTTATTTCCTGCATTCAGTGCCTGCATCCAGGAATACATTTATTTTATGCATTTAGTGCGTGCATCCAGGAATGCATTTATTTCCTGCATTCAGAGCCTGCATTGAGTAACTAAATTCAGTACCTGCATTCAGGACCAGCATTTAATACCCATATTCAGTACCAGCATTTAGAATCCTAATTAAGACCTGCATACGGAACCATTATTAAGACTTGCATACGGAGCCCTAATTTAGACCTGCACAAGGAACCCTAATTAAGACCTGCATACGGAACCCTAATTAAGACCTGCATACGGAACTCTAAGTAAGACCTGCATACGGAACTCTAATTAACACCTGCATACGGGACCCTAATTAAGACCTGCATACGGAACCCTAGTTAAGACCTGCATACGGAGCCCTAAATAAGACCTGAATACAAAATCCTAATTAAGACCTGAATACGGAGCCCTAATTAAGACCTGCATACAGAACCCTAATGAAAACCTGCATACGGAACCCTAATTAAGACCTGCATACGGAACCCTAATTAAGACCTGCATACGGAACCCTAATGAAGACCTGAATACAGAACTTGAATTAGCATCCATTGATGTTTGTCATCGTCCTTCTGGACTCGTACAAAAAGTTTGCATTTATCATCCTCTCCAATTAAAGTAAAAATTTATTTGTCCCTTTCCAGATTCATAAAAATATCTGTTATCTCCCCATTTGAATTTCTTGAAACTATGGTCTCACCTGTTTTCATGGGTGGATACGATTATTTTCATTCCTTTGGATTCAGGTAAGAAAATTTCTTCCTTATTGGTCCAAATTAGTATAAAAGCTCGTTCCCACCAGTTAAAATTTGTTAATGTTGCAATAAAGTTTACTGTTATCTTCCTCCGAATTTATTTCTTGCGTATCTTGATTTGTAAATAAAGGTTTGTTCTCAATCAGAATTCATTAGTAAGGTATGTTCGTACCAACAAGTTTTCTAAAAAATAATTTATTCACACTCGTCCAGATTGATGAGAAAATTATTGCACAGTCTATCGCTGCGATAATTGCCACTTGCAGACAATTGCTATATTCTAAGTGACTACTTCGAGGCAACAGAAATACACATTTTACTCTTCAAGGGTTTTGAGCGAATATTTACCTTAAAATCTTGCCACCAGAGAAATTTGCAATTTTTTCTGAAAGTGCCGAGTGTACGCGATAACCTACATACACTGAAAATTTAACATCATAAGGGTCTGTGGGTATTTCCATGGCTAATAATAAAAACAGATACAACACGTTATATCTTTCGCTGATAAACGTTAGTTTAAAAATACCAGCATCAGCGTGATTGCATTTACAAGACTGGTGAAGACAATGATTGTTTGGTGTCTACTTAACTTGTAAACATTGAGGTCTACAAATTTTTCTTCACGTACGACTCTGGTAACTTGAAGTAACTCTAGCAATTTACGACACGAAACTTGACCTTCTTAACTTAGCAGAGGGTTGATGGTACTCAAGATATGGGCTTGTTTTTGGGTAAGAAGTTGTCAATTGACGTCAGTAGTGAAGACTGTGAAGAGCGTTCAGATAGACTCAACTCTGTGACATCGAGTGCTTCGTCGTGTCATGATAACGTCGGTCTCAACACTTCAAGTTGTAACATTCTAGAAGTTTTCTTTCAATTGTACAAGGGTTTCACCACAAAGTTGAGGAAGCTCTTCAATTTTTGTCCATATATACTCAAAAAAGTAAGCAAAATCAAAACATGTGCAAGTTTTTTTAATTTTTTTTTCACAGATATAATACAAGTTTCTGACTTAATATAAGTGTATGCATGCTCAGGTCGATTGAAAGCACCTGCTTTTCGGTACATGACTTCCAATTTACTGAATCGAAATCGATGTTCTTAGTTTACTGAATTGGAGAGTCCAGTTTACTGTTGGATATTACAAGTAGGAAAGCTAACAATGGTGTGTAGCATTAGCTGCGCGTGATGATGGGATGGTTTCTTTACACTATTAAGTAAACTAAATTCAAGATAATGTGCCTGCGTCATAATCCTGAGAAGTCGGGAAATTTTTCAGGTTGCAGCAGTGTAGTTTTACGAGGTGAGAAGTCCTGGGACTGAGAACTTTAGAACTTTCTCCCCATGATTGAGGCTCCCAAAAATCCCACTGCCTTCATCTTTATGCAAAAATGTCACTGTACGCAGAATTAGTTTTAGAAACTCTGTGGCGCACATTAATAAATTTACTGAAATCAAAGACATAAATACAGGGTGTCTCAAAAAAATGTACTCACACTTCGAATGACGAGATCCTTTATTTATGAGCATACAGTGAAATAGAATAGCTTCGAATACAGAACACAAATGTGATTAAAGAATCATGTTTGCAAATGTTCGAATTGATGACCATTATTGTCCAGACAACGCTGATAACGCACACCAAAGGTGCGTTACATTTACATTTTTTTGAGACACCCTGTATATGAGCCCATGTCCGTATATGCTTTACAGACTGCAATATGTACAATAGTTTTTACATTACTTCTAGAATTGATGACGAGTGCTTTCAAACCGCTTCTGCTAATTGGTGTTTGATATCCATTGAAGAATATATAGGACAATTTGTACTTGTCACAGTTCAATGAGCATTTATTTCACGTTATCACCTGCACTGCTTTTATGTTAGAATATTGAATTGTTGCCTTCGCTTGCTAAATACGTTATATTAAGGACTAAATCTTAATGTCTAGAGTTCAAGAAGATTTTCATGCGTGTTAACGTACTGCATCCTCAATAGCAGTAAATTTTCCCGTTGTTCTCATTTCAAGTTATAGCCGAATGCTTCTATTCCTATATTGTTTGAATACATAAAATCAAACACGCAAAAATGCTTGTTTTCCATACCTTTGTTATGGAATTTCTCAAGAAACGCTAAATCATGACAATAACTACGCATGTATAAAGCTGATGTTCTGCACGTACTCGGCGCTGAAGGGATTAAAGTTCAACAAACTGTCTTATCTCTACTTTATCAGGCGTGCATACCTCTAATTGCGAAGGTTAAATTACAGGTAAACTTACCTGCCGACCTTGACCTGTCTGAGTTATGTGTTCTGAACACGAACATTAGGAAGAAATTACAGCGTGGGAATGCTTGCATTTTCAAGTTATTTCAAATATTCATATTATTAGCATTTTTATACTTGTTGGCCCTCTCGCAGAAAAATTCTTGTGATTTTGAATGAATTGTGTTGATACTGTCATCTTCATGGAATATTGAGATTAAAGAGTTTCCATATTGAAGGGAAAAAAGACTAATAACGAAAAAATCCCGTAGCTTATAGTAATCTGGCCGTTTTGGCAATGTTAAAGTAATAGTACTTCCAAAGTAATGTCATTCCTTTTAGTAATGCCTAAAATACGTGCACTGAAAATGGAGCATATGTAACTTTTTTAAATAATTGTATTTTCGATACTCAAATATTCGCCAGACAACCAAATTTGTAGAAACCAAAGTTTTAAAAAGGGGAATTTTTCACATATTTTCTACTTTGTGCGACTCCAAACAGTATATACAATTATACGACACGTTTTGTTATATAGTGGATATTCTCAGCTTTGATTATATTTATTCGGGTTCTTTTAAGCACTGCATAATTCTTTTTCAAAAAGTCTGAAAAAATGCTCAAGAGTGATGACCTCGAATTAGAAATAAATGAATGTGAAGGAATTTGTGTAACATGCATCAAAGGATTCGTAAAATCATTTCCTCCCATCTAGGTGATATTTCATGATTTATTTATAAACTTTATGGAAAAAGCATTTCACGTCGTAAGAATTTTTCCATTTAAGAAATTCCGCACAGTATAATGTGAAAACTCGATTATTCTTCAGTCCACTTCGAACTTTTTCTTGCATCAAATTACGCTTTACTTTGAATTAACTTGATGAAATGAAGACATTAGCGAATGAAAATGTTCAACAAACACCTGAAGTAACAACCATAATAATTAACAATCCTTGCATTACTGGAGATGCCGACCTGAACATAAAATCCCGTTTGTCTACATTAAAATTTAGCGGAATTTTCCAAGAGCATCTTTATAAACAACGGCCAACAGCGCGGCGTGATCGTGTGTGACGGTGCAGGCGTGATCGTGTGTGACGGTGCAGGCATGAGCGTGTGTGACGGTGCAGGGGTGAGCGTGTGTGACGGTGCAAAAGAGAAAAAATACATTTTGCACAACTCTGCAAGGTGTCATTTTGTCTATTTGTGCAGTAGCGATAGATGACCATTACTTGATTTTCACTTGTGAAATAAAGTTAAAAATCTGTTTATGATATCCCCTATATTTTATATTTTTCACAATCTTTTAGACCTAAATGAAGAAGGAACGTCTACGTTCTAATTTTAAACTAAGCACTTAGAACAAATACCGTCACCAACACTAAAGCGACCGTTAAAAACACGGAGTAGATTATTTTTATCTAAGCGGCAGGGATCAACGTGGCAGAAGCAATGGTTGAATAACTAACATAAATTACACCACATCACAAATTCAGGTAAATGGCACCTCCAGAACAGTTGCCTCTTTGCACTTTGTATCTCTGACTACGTAATAATTGTCTCCTTGCACTGTGAATCTCTGACTACGTAATAATTGTCTCCTTGCACTGTGTATCTCTGACTAAGTAATAATTGTCTCCTTGCACTGTGTATCTCTGACTACGTAATAATTGTCTCCTTGCACTGTGTATCTCTGACTACGTAATAATTGTCTCCTTGCACTGTGTATCTCTGACTACGTAATAATTGTCTCCTTACACTGTGTATCTCTGACTACGTAATAATTGTCTCCTTGCACTGTGTATCTCTGACTACGTAATAATTGTTCCCTTGCACTGTGTATCTCTGACTAAGTAATAATTGTCTCCTTGCACTGTGTATATCTGACTACGTAATAATTGTTCCCTTGCACTGTGTATCTCTGACTACGTAATAATTGTTCCCTTGCACTGTGTATCTCTGACTACGTAATAATTGTTCCCTTGCACTGTGTACCTCTGACTACGTAATAATTGTTCCCTTGCACTGTGTACCTCTGACTACGTAATAATTGTTCCCTTGCACTGTGTATCTCTGACTACGTAATAATTGTTCCCTTGCGCTGTGTATCTCTGACTACGTAATAATTGTTCCCTTGCACTGTGTATCTCTGATTACGTAATAATTGTTCCCTTGCACTGTGTATCTCTGACTACGTAATAATTGTTCCCTTGCGCTGTGTATCTCTGATTACGTAATAATTGTTCCCTTGCACTGTGTATCTCTGACTACGTAATAATTGTTCCCTTGCACTGTGTATCTCTGACTACGTAAGAATTGTCTCCTTGCACTGTGTATTTCTGACTGACTACGTACGTAAGTCTAAGAATGCTTATATAAAACGAGCGTACATTTAATAGTGGAGAAAAAATTTCTAGTATACATTTCTTTCGTTTCCACAAACAAAGGTCAACCTTTCAAATGACTAGACTATGAGATGTCAAAATATATGTATTTCAGAACTGCATATGAATTAAATCATAAGCAGTTACTGTTCATGCAATATTGTATCAACATCATGATAATTGATCATCAACAAACTGCCAATAGTTACGTTGACATTTACTGATCTTCTTGTCCAGTTACCATGTCAAACATGATAAATTAAGCCCCTGCGTAGTTAGTGACATGAGCACGTACTGCATTACCCATCCACCCCCAAGCTTGGCACGTGCTGTAGCTGCCCTCCCCCCCCCGCCTCAACATTCTAATAACGCTGCTCAACCATCACCCCAAGCACCCTAATAATACTGCTCAAACATCACTTCCTAAGCACTCTAATAATGCTGCTCAACCATCACCCCAAGCACCCTAATAATACCGCTCAAACATCACTTCCTAAGTACTCTAATAATACTGCTCAACCATCACGCCAAACATCTTAATAATACTGCTCAACCATCACCCCAAGCATGTTAACAATACTGCCCAACTAATACATGTATCCGTGAATATCAAATTCATAATCATTCTTTTTAATGTTTAAATATACATGATAAAGAAAACTGCACTATCAACAGTAGAGCAAGGGAAAAAAGTATAAAATTCATGTGTTCTGCGATGTTTTCTTCTTTCTATTCATAGTTTTATCTCTCTTTGAAAGGTGTTAACGTATGACTGGTCTCACTGCAATTGAAATCACTCATATTGGGGGAATATTCCTAATCACGCGTACTTCTGAATAAAAGAAGAAGACATCTTGCTGGATTATATTTAACCCGTAAATACAGGGTTTCTCAAAAAAATGTACTCACCCTTTAACCGTTGCTAACATGCTGTCTTCTTTGTGTTGCAGGTGTGAGGTTCGAACCTTTGCGAACATGATTAAATGTGATTAAAGAATCATGTTCGCAAAGGTTCGAACCTCACACCTGCAACACAAAGAAGACAGCATGTTAGCAACGGTTAAAGCGTGAGAACATTTTTTTGAGACACCCTGTATATTTGGTACAAGAATTAAATATTATATAATATCGGTACTGTTTAGTGAGGTGCATACATTCATTGTTGTAAATTATGTAAGCATGATAACACCGGCTCATTTTAAATTGAACTTTGCTTATTTTAAATTAAGTTTCGGTGATTTTGAATTAAGCTTAATTAATTTTAAATCTTCCATTCTTATTTTAAATTGCATGCATGCAGTGTGCTATCCATTCAGACAAAGTTCATCAAGAATTGACACGATAGCAAATGAGTTCAACTGTCGAATATAAATGTCCATGGTATCTTTCCATCCCATGAAGAGGACTTTCCATCAGCTGAACACAATTTCAAGTTTCAAGTTAACTGTTGTCCTGCAAGCCTCATAATACAATCTTTCAAGTCTTAGCAACAGCGTGCAACGCATAACAAAGCCACTAAATGCTGCCGGGATGCTTGATCGCCTCCAGGTTCAGTGGAGTACTTAATTGACACGTGAAGAAAGGCATTACTTAAAAAGATTGCAAAATTTATTGTCTGATGTTTGTAGAACACAAATCAGCCCCTAGTAGAACAGTTGGTGGTTACAATACTTCCTCGACTATTATTCTATTACTCTTTTCTGTTCTAACTTTTAGGCGATGGGAGCATTCAATGGTTGACGACTTAAAAGCATTTAAACCATTCTGACAGGTTCATCTGGAGTCATTTGTAGTAATTGAAAGATTTGCACTGTAAAGTCCGAAGGACGGAACACAAGACGGGTGGTCTTTTTATTGGAGTGTTGCATAAGCAGGAGCAATTGAAGGACTTGGAAGCATGTGACATTGAATACTTAGAACACAGAGATCACCAAGAGATGTACATGGTCATAGTACTTGGAACCGTGGAAATCTGGAACACATGTGAGAGTGGACTTGGATAATTTCCACTTCAATCAACGTACGAGGTGTTGCGTATTTTCAGAGCACGACTTGCATAAATGTACTTAAATGTACTTTGCCTGAGGATAGAAAGATTAAAGTACATATTAACAATCATATGAGTATTGTTTATTATCATTTACCGTAGCGGATGTATGTTTTATTCTAAAACAAAATCAGTTTCAAAACTTTTCTATACTCAAACAAAAAGCTTTAGATAGGTGAGCAGGGTCCTTGGTTTCATTGTAAAGAACTTTTAATACAAGCCAAAGAACATCATCTTACAGTTCTGTACAACGCTAGTCGAGCCACATCTTGATTATAGAGTGCAACTCTGGTGTCCGACTTTAAAAAATTACATTAACAAGAGAGATAAAATCCAGCCTAAAACAAGGAAAATGATTCCTGAACTATGCAATCTTTGGTAAGAAATACATCTTCAGCAGCTATAGCTCAAAGAAGAATGCAAGGACAACTCTTCGAAACCTATAAATACCTCAACAGCTGTAACGATGTTACACTGGGAGAGTTTTTCGATAGAGACGATAGCGTGCGAACCAGAAATAACGATCATAAACTAATAGTAAAAAATATCGTGACATTCGAAGCTCTTTACTTTCCCCAGTCAAATTTGCAGGAACCTGGAACCAGCTACCCAAAAACATCGTTTCTGCTGGCACTGTAAATACATTCAAAAGTTGATTCGAAAATTAGCGGATAAGGAGCCCCCAGTTTTATTAAGTACTGATTATATACCTTCTTAGCTACTGGGGCCTGTGTATGATTGCGGTCGTGTACGTGACTCTAATATCTGTGCTTGATTGAGGGGCTTAGCACGACATGGCACTCGGGTAGCAACACAGGAATGGACCGAACAACTCATTCTTGTTTCCAAGTTCTATTCTATTCACTGGTGGTTCCTGATAATTGTATCAGTTTTGTTTGCAGTTTCTCATTCGCTTTTAATGTATTTGGGATTCAAAGTGTTTTACCTCTATTTCTTAACAATCAGCTTTTTCAGTCAATAATACTTGGTAATTATGAGCATGTTGTATGGTAATTGTCTTCATGTCCGTTCGGTTACCACACTCTGTGTAGCTTTATTAAGTCGTTCAAGTTACTCGATGACTTGTAGTCATATTTTATGTGACATAAATAAATAAAATATTCTGTTTGATTAACAACAACACATTTTCATCATTGTTCATCAGTAATAAACAGCTGTTGAGGCATTTGCTTTCATTTGGGAACGCAATTGTTGTCCCAAGATTCTCTTATAAGCGAAAAGTTCTACTCGCTTTTGGAAATAGATGGGCTAAGCAATTGATATACAACAAGCAAGGGGAACTTATTTCATGGCAGATAAAACGATTGTTGACATCAAAATTTTCCTGTGATAAATTTGCAAATGATGCTATAAGTAACCCTTAATTAATGTTTAGAAATAACGTTGTGAATTTGTGAAGAAATTAACGAATGCGTAATTAAATTAGCGTTCACAACATAATACGAACTACGCGTTTCTTGAAGTTGCCTCAACAAAAACGTGTTGTTTTCACAAGCTGACAGTTTTGCTACAATCTTCTGGCCAAGAGCTGCAGGTGTCAGGCAAGACGAAGCTGTAAATAGTTTGCTTGATGACCGAGAACATTTTCTGGGTAAGCTATTTTTAGAAGAGAGAGTTGCTGCTTGAATTTTGATTGCTACTCAAGAGGTCAGTGTTGTCATTTTCTTAGCCTTCGATTGGGAAGTATCGTTATGGAATTGAGTAACACAAGATACAAAAGTGATTAAATTATTATGAATTATTATGATTATTTTTAAATTTCGTAACTTTGATGGAAGAAGGTAATATAGTTAATTTATGGGTAAGTAATCTATTTATTGTCATACACATGGTGTAAATATAATTTTTTACATTGATTAACAATTGGTTTGACCTCCTTTAGCAGCTATGAGTGATTTAACACACTCTGGCATTTCAGGGGATTTTACCTTTTCTTTAATATTTTTAACATTTTTCTCTTTAAAATTTTATTTTTTCCGGAAGAAACTCTTGTAGAAAGTTTACAAGGAAACACACAACCGAAAATACAACCTGCAATAATATGAAATACGATAGCAGTACTGAAGTGATCTGTGATGTTAGTGACAGCAGTTAAACAGCCAGACATATTATGACGGAATAATATGATAAACCATAAACAGTAGGTACAGTATCCTCTACTTTTGCATTAAGTACAGTATGTTCTTATATGCTTGATAAGGAAAATAACGTAAATGTACCACTCTCACCTGCTGCCATCACTCAGAAGGGCAATCAGCACGAGTATTGGCCCAGCCTTGACGTGCCTGTGTTGCCTGCATCATGGTTGGCGTAAGCCTAGGCTTCTTTCATGGACGGTAGTCTTATAGTTCACTGTCCAGTAACCTCATGTTTATTGTTATTTGAGGAAGACTAATGCCATCTGCTACCAGTTCGATTGCAATATTCCTAAAAGATTTTTGTCGTGAAAAAATAGAAAGTTAAAGAAAAAAGTGCTAAAAAATGTTAAAGTTCATTGGGATAAGAGAGCGTATTACAGCACTAAAAGCAGTTAAAGGTCAACGCAAATATTGATCAAGGTGAGAAATGATATTGTTGACATATGTATGAAAATAACTGAATTACATGTCAATAAAATATCTTGATGTGACTTTTTTGCATAAAAATTACTAAATTTAAAAAATTCATAATTATTTTATTAATACTGTATATATGCTTGCTCATCATCCGAAAAAAAGAGTTCACTTTTTTATAAAGCTGTTTCAGTAAACTGATATCTCTTACTTGAGTTTGTGTTCTCCATATATTTTGAGAGCCAATCAAAATCTATTGTATCGGGATTTCTATCAAAATACAGTAATTAGATAGACTCGAACCTCAATTCAAGTGTGATTCCTAATACAACAAATTAATCCATTGTAGCCTATTGGATTCAGTCCTATGCCCATTTTCAAGGATCTGTTCACCACTATTATCAAAGAAGATGATAATTCGAAAACTGAAAAATCTCTTGAGAATGAACTGCTGAGTTGATGGCTTGTAATAATGAGTAGGGTTCCATGAACGTCGTAAAGCTCTCCCCGTACTGAATTGATAATTTCAATGATACACAAAAACTGAGTGTTCATGAAATGTACGCTTATTTTTTAACCTTGCTTCTTTATCGATTTCACAACATGAACCATTCCTCTATCAATTTTTACGCACACTTGCAAGTGATAGAACTGAATAGTGCCATAAACTCAGACACCATACGACCTTATGACTGACCTTATGACTGACTGACTCTGTGTCTGACTTCTGACTAATACAGTAGTGCAAACCTACGAGTGTTGTAGCATGGCAATTGAAAACCTGTGTAATCTTCGCCAAACAGCGAAATAAAATTTACATTTTTCTCATAATGACGTACAGCTACGGGACACCAGAGTTCATGATATGAGTACCTACGTATGTGTTTACTGTGAATATTATTAACTAACCGAATAGAAGAGTTTGAAATATTCTTTTAATAAGCTTAGTACCCTGAAAATAATTTTACTTACAAGTCTCTCAGATTGGATGATATTTTGTTTGTAGAACCAAAAAATTCAACTCTCTCCCGTGTTGATGTCTAGAACTTGTCTTTGTTGAAGTAACGGAGAACACGAAGACTGAAAAATTAAATTTAGCGTTCCTACGTACAACAGAGTAGTTTTGAACGACTGATGTATCATCTGCTTAGAGACGCCATAGTGACAGCTAAAATTCTAAACAATTGACCACTAAATAAGTTTATCCGGTCAGAGAATAAAATTATTTGATGATCATTATTTTAAAGATATGGGTAATGGGGAAGAGAAATCTGAATAGCATTCAGTGCAGAAGATCAGGTACACTATTAGCTCAGATATACAGGGTGACACAAATGTTTTTACACATATATTGTTGAATGCAAATCTACACATAATTGTAACAATTATATCTGAAGTACTACATAGGATGACACAATCTAAAAAGATGATGTTTGAAAATTCTTATTCAACGAATCTTCCTTGTTCTCTTTCAACTTCTTTCTTATTGATGTTAGTGGATTTCTTACAATTCTCGAAGGAATCTTTTTCTTTAAATTTTCAGTCATAATAGTTCTCGAACAATCACACCTGTTGTGATTTTTCTTACTATAACTCTCCTTGGAGCGTTTGATAGCCCTACGGAGAGTTCCGCTCCTAGTTTTTCATATTTTGAGAATTCCCATGGTCTCCCTCAGTGATGTTCCTACGTGATGAAGCTCTACAATTGAATTACTACTGAATCAGAATCACACATTTAAGTGAGAAGAAAAGAAGTACAACAGAAGAGTTGCTATATTCAGCTACCTAACATGAGGCAAGCATTCACGTTGTATCATATGTGAGTCACGTGACGCTCTTGTGACTCTTATTGCTCCACTCTTACACTCAGTCAGGCCACTGATGTACAGCTACACCTGTCAGGCATGCCTGTCACATGCACACCTCACAGGTCTACTTGATAAGCATGAACTGTTGTTGTTAGTTCTGACACACAGAGTGGTCTTCAACTAAAGGTATGTACTTACCGTGAGGAGCAAAATAATACAAAACGTTGATTAAATTGCCAGATTGCACATTTATAGATCACGTACAATTACGAAAACACATATAAACAATAGTATAAAAAGGTTAATAACATATCTAAAACCCACAAATATTTAATAGAAAATGTATAGGAACATGTATAATAAATACGTGAACAAAAGTTTACAACACATTTCAAGGTATACATACATTAATACGTCGTTGCATAGCCCTTATTATTGATTATGGATTCGAGACATTTATTGTAGTTCACTAGCAGTCTTTTTCAAGTTTCGGGGGTTATCTTATTCCATTCTTCAATGCAAATTTCTTTGCGTTCAGTGATGTTATTGGGACCTCTCTTCTGAATCTTCAATTTCAATTCCCTCCACAAGTTTTCGATCGAATTCATGTTAGGAGATTGACTTGGCCACTCTAAAATGTTCATCTTCTTCATCCTCAACCATTCCTTGGTTTCGTTTGCAGTATGCTTTGGATTGTTGTCTTGTTGGAATTTCCATCCACGTTGCAATTTTAGCAAACGAGCTGAAGGTAGGAGTTACTCTTCCAATATTTCACGATATTTCCTGCCATTCATGGTTCTTTCAATGATGTGAAGTTTACTTACCCCTAATGAGCTGAAACATCCCCACACCATGATTGAGCTACCTCCAAACTCAACAGTGGGTATGGTGCACTTTTGTTTATACTCTTCGTTTTGTTTCCTCCAAAGATGGTTTGTGCTGTTTATCCCAAATAGTTCGATTTTGGTTTCATCTGACCACAGTACTGAGTTCCAAAACGCTTCTGGTTTATTCAAATAGTCGTTGGCATACTTCAGCCTGGCCTTGACGTGACGTTTGTGGAGAAGAGGTGTCCTATGAAGGATGGGGGAGCGAAGACCTTCACAGCGTAGTGCCCCGCCGATCGTGTGTTCGCTGGCTTCGGTCCCAGATGCATTGAGATCATCCTTCAATTCTTCACGAGTAGTTTGAGGCCTCTGCACTACTGTTCGGACCAATTTTCGAGCAGCACGGTCGTTAATCTTCCTAGGACGGCCAGTTTGAGGCTTCCTGAGAGTCGTATTCCGGCATTTCCACTCACGTATTATGGTTCCAACCGAGACTATAGAAACACACAGTTGTGCACTTGTCTTCCGATATCCCAGACCTTCATTATGGAGCTCCACAATACGTCCGCGAAGATCTTGGCTGATGTCCTTATTCTTACCCATGCTTGCTACGTTTCAGAACGAGAGCTGCTTTACCAATGACACGTTATTGGAGAAGAATGCTGATGAAAGTTCGGTTGCTAAATAGTAGAATGTATTAGACCATTCTGGAACAATCCTACAATAATTTTCATGTATAATATCGATAAAAAAGTCGGGTATTGTAAATTTTTGTTCACGTATTTATAATACATGTTTCTATATAATTTTTTCTATTAAATATTTGTGGGTTTTAGATACATTATTAACCTTTTTATACTATTGTTTATATATAATTCAATTTTCGTAATTGTACGTGGTCTATCAATGAGCAATCTGACGATTTAATCAACGTGTTGTATTATTTTGCTCCCCACGCTATGTATTTATGTATGTGATTCCAAGGAGACGTTTTATACAGCTTATATCAAAATTTCATATTGATGTATGATATGTATACTTTTGATACAATCAGTATTGTTGTACAACCGGTATTGTTGATTCGCCATGTATTGTGATGAGGCTAGTATTGATGATACCCTCAGTATTGTGGAAATATCTGAAAAATGGAATCTTCGACAATATACGAGGATTAATGATAGTGAATAGATGTTAATGAATTAGTAATGAATCTCTGAGGATTAATGTAACTGAATAGATGTTAATGAGTTAATGAATGCAAAAATGATTCTTAATGTCAATATACAGATATTAATGCATTGATAATGAAAGTGATGATTAATGCTTATTAGAATTCTTTGCCCCCACTGCGGTCGCGTGGTGAACATGCCAGTTTGTGATGAGACCTGAGTTCAAATCCCGTCACCTCCTTGGTGGATCTCCGCTTGATAATCGGTTATCGATATACACGTCCTGCATGCAGCGATGCTGGACGCTTGTTAAACCTCCATCAAGCTGATTGGAGCGCCTCTACGAATCTCTATTTCAAGATACAGCACAGGGGCCGGGAATAGTTGCTGGGAACATCATCAGTAATCTTGAGATGTTAGCATTAAGAATTGAAAACACAATGTATCTGTACTCTATACATGATAAAAAAGTTTCTTTCTTTCATTCATTCTTTCTTTCTTTCTTCTTTTTTCTTTCTTTCTTTCTTTTTTATCTCGTTTGCTCGACAAAATTTAAGTTTTCAATTATAGAAATTATATGCACTAAAGACACATATCAACACATCAAAAATATACGAAGCAAACGATATGATTTTATCTCTATTTGCTCACGTGGCGTACACACACACATGTATGAATAAAAACCAGTTGGTCGGACAGCTATTGTGAGGATTTAAAGTAACCAAAGTTTTTCACTAGAATGTTTCATCAAAAGCACTAACACGAGTGAACTTAGAATCATACCAGTGACATCACCTAGCCAAAGTTGCTAATTTGAGTCCCAAATCAAGTAGACACCCAAGTCACGTCTGTTCTGAAGTAAGGGTGCTGATCAATAGATCGTGCAGAAAAACTTGAATTAGATCCGAAGTTACCAAGAGGAATTCTTAATCCCTGTTTTAAGGTAAGAAACAGACAAAAGGAAGATCTTGAGGATCAATAAGTAACTGCGTTACTTATTGGGTTCTGTAACTGCATAAAAATTTCAGTTTATGTAATTTTTTTAAAATTTATTTCGGAATAATAATATTTTGAGCATAAAAATACAAGAATTCAAGCATATATCCAAAATGTCATAAGCTTTTACGAAGATATAGGGAATCAGATGACGACAGACTTGTTCAAAGTAGCAAGATTAGTACAATACAAGCAATTTTTTAGCGTTCCAGATTGCAAGAATTTTTATGCTGATTGAAGAAAACAATCTGACTACTGCAAAAATTAAATCCCCAGCTTCATTCAATCATGAGCAAAGTTCTTTTGGATTACACTAGCAAGAACGAGCTTGTTGAACAAAAACTGAAATTGACATGTTTTTGTAAGTACAAAATTAACATTCTTCTAAACACATGCGTACGTTTTTTAAGAGTGAATATTTTTTAAATATGCAGAAAATTACGTAGATCATGAATGATGTACGTGATGAAATCTTTACGCAGGTAAATATTTTGTTTTTTTGCATCTGATATCGGAAATTTCAAATTGAAAGCTGCTTTGCTTGCGGGGAATTCCGAAAAAGACAAACAATTTTGAAGTGCTTCCCTACTCAGAGAGTAGGAAATTAAAGCAAAGAATATAATAATTGCAATAAAAGAAATATAGGTGACCAATAAAGTTCTGTTCGTTTCTTGATTTGCTATTGAATGAAGTTGAAATGGAGTCTTGAATGCGGCCATTAAACAGGACAGTAGTCTAACGTGTGGTGAACTTTCAAGACAGTTCAACGTTCCCGATGAAACGGTTAGACTTCACCTGCACCGCCTAGATAAGAGGCTCAAACTGAGTAAGTGGGTTGCGCACACGCTGGTGAAGGTCCACAAGAGACGAGTGGCAGCCTGCTTATCGCTGTTTTCTCAACACCGTACCGTATCCTTTTTCAATCAAGTGCTTACCAGAGATAAAAAGTGGGTTCTGTACGAAACTCCCAAGCGTTCCAGACATTAGTTGTCACCTCAGGATGCTGTCCCTAACACCGCAAGACCGCCTATGCACTCACGCAAGATTATGCTTTGTGTCTGGTGGACAGGTCGTCAAGTGGTTCATTATGAGCTGCTACCAACGGGCCAAACGGTCACAGGAGACCTATACTGGCAGCAATTGGAACGTGTGCAACAGGCCTTGCGCCAGAAGGAGCCAGCATTGGTGAATCGCAAAGGTGTGCTTTTCATCCATGACAACGCCAGGCCGTATGTCACGTGAGTGGTCAGGGATACCATACAGCAACTTGGGTGGGAGGCTTTGTGTCCTCCATCTAATTCATCTGACCTTGCGCCATCCGATTACCACCTCTTCCACTCCCTGGATAATCATCTTCGTGAGAAATCCTTCACCAATGAAGCAGACTTGCGCCAAGCCCTCACGGACTTCTTTGCATCCAAAACCCCCGAGTTTTAACGCGAGGGGATTGAACAGCTGGAGACACGTTGGCAGAAGGTGCTGGATACCGATGGCGATTACTTCGAAGACTAAATATAAGTTACATATACTGTGGAACGTTTTATTTTTCCCTTTAAAAACGGACATAACTTTTTTGGTTACCTGTAGAAACAGAGCGGAAGCAGCTCAAACTCTGAGATGCAAGAACCTGCAAAGTAAACACTGAAAAATGTTGACTTGTTTAAACGCTGAACCTCATCATAAAAAATTCCATGTGCTATTATTTTCACCATAAACTGTCTTCTGAAGAAGTTTTCGTGAATTGTGACAAGTTTTTAGCTGTTCGGTGGCCATAGGTAACACGTCATGTGACATTACTATCACAATTTGATACGCCTCACTAGTTATCCTAAATCATACATTTTTTAAACCAACGCAACCTATCTAAATTTTATAGGAACGCATTTTTCTAAAAATATTCACCTCATATATAATTTATCAGCACTCTATTTCCAATAAACCGTCCCTCGATCTTTTACTACCACTAGACAAGTTCAATCCAAATTGCATAATGACCATTAAATTACTCGTATTAAGACAATGTCAATTAATTTAAATGAAGTTCAAATAACGCTGTGCAATTTGTCCCACTACAAGGCATGCTATATGCTGCACCTGCTTCATTGATCAGTTGTACAGGTCAAGGTGAGGCTGCATGCAGGGCTGCTGCAAACTTGGCTGCCACTGCGTAGTTTTGAAGCAAAATTCTAGAAGTTTTGTCGAATTTACTGGCAGTTTTGAAGTAGACTGGAAGCTGTCTCCGCACTGTTTGTTGTTATTTATAATCAAAATATATTTGGTTTTGAGACTGCCCTTTCCTGTCAACAAAAGAACTCGGTCATATTTTCACTTGGTATCCAAAATAAATAACTTCACGATGTTCTAGAAGCTAGTTTTTCACCCAGAAAACGTAAGTGCGGGACATGTAAGTCAGAAGACGGAAATAAATCCGACTTGCATAAAGTTTTTAATCTGATAGCTATTTAAGGACTCTGAAGGAATTGTTTGCTCGATTTGAATTGTGTGTACAGTAGCAGCAAAAGTTGTGTTTAATGAATAAGTAAGATGTAAGAATAAGTTATTATTGTCCCAATACATCACTATATAACAAAATTTCACATTTAGTGCATTTGAATTATCTGAATGGTATCGTAGGGAATTTTTTATCAGAAAACTCTAAAAAGTTATTTTATATCAACTCATTTCCATTTTATTCATGGAAAAGGGCGAAAGATTTTTCAGTATTTGTACATACTGCATGCAATTGGCGATGTAATATATCACTACAATGAAAACAAATATATATTAAGCAGTAAATAAAGACAACCAATACTGTATTAATTTCAATGTATGAACTGAGAATAATATACATCGAGTTGAATTTGATCTTACATTGAAAATACAACATATTCATATTCACTCAATTGCCACAAGCAGTTGATTGCATATGGAACTGATATATAGAATAAAACAACAATGGTGTTTGTAATGTAGTGCTATTTAGGTTTTATATCATTGCATAGATTTAGACCACTAGACTCCAGCGTTGTGAACGCGCCAGTTCACTGAGAAGGGAAAACCCTGGGACTGCAAAAGACAAGACAGCGACAATGCAACTCGTCTAGAACAACAAGCCTGCCCAGCAATCACAAAAAAATAGCTCCCAAAAAGAACTCAAGCAAAAACAGTCTTCTTGCAACACAAATAAGACTGAATTGCAGATAGTTACTAACTTTTTACCTTACATGAACTCTGATCGTGGCTGTAGCTTGGTGTGGACTTGAATGACAAATAGTTAAAAAACAATGCGTTTTCACATGTGACCGTGAGAAATATTTTAGATCTGAACAAAGATAGCCATGAGTAGTTGAAAAATGTCACTCGTCCATAACTATACAGTAATGAAAGAGAAGAGCTAGTTTAAGAACACGGTGGTAAGGTTATTTATTACTTTTTCCAGGAATCGGAAAAGAAAAACAATAAAGATGAATTGATTATCTGATTAATTCTACTCAACAAAATTGAACATAAAGAGTGAAAAGTGTTCGGCATATTTTTTTGCAAATCTCAACTCTTATCATTGAAATAATAAGCAATATCTTCAAACGCAACAAAGCTATAATCTAAGAAGTTATGAGTAATTTGGATTTTATTATTTGAAGTTATTTGATCACCGACAACAGGTGATGAGAGAATGTTCTCGTGCGTGTCTCTTGCATTTTAAAAGACAAATGTTGCTCCACAGTAACAAATGTAAGAATTGCAAAAATTATTATTAGTTTCTTATTTGTCACAAAACTCACTTGCACTCATTTTTCTAAACTAGGCTATTTGTTAACGATCAAAAATAAACTCATGTATGGCTTGGAAGGAAACATTGATCAATCAGTGGGAAAAGTAAGTAAATTATTCGGTCTAACCGAAGGACAAAATAATCATATCGAGTGAGTATGAGATCCCAAAAAACTGTGGGTATATTTTGTTTTTCCTTTTAATATGAAAACATAAGCCCACAAGTACGACATTTATTAAACAAGATTTGGACATCAAACGCACAGTGAAGGGCTGCCACAAATAGTCACAAGGACAAGATGCAATGAATCAACAATAAAAATAAACACTGCAGGTAAACGAGCAAGCGACATAAGGCTTAGGGTTGCAACTGACTAAATGTTAATATTGACAAAACATCTGAAAAATCTCTTGTTTTTTTACATAAGGCGACTAAAATAATCCTTGTGATTAAAAAATTGTTTCTATTTCTCAGATCATTATCGTTTCATTTACTTTGTAAATTTTACACCACATTGAATACTTTCCCAGCGACAGCAAACAACCACAAGAGATAAAATTTTGTAAACATGCAATCTTTGTATTCTTAACAAGAAATGAGACAAACTGTAAATCCATAGCTTTCTACATAATTAAGGATCTCAGCATGTGTTCACTGCTAATATACTGAAAACACAAAGATGTACTATAGATTTTGAGAATAATTAGCAAAAAATTAGAATGGAATGAGGCAATAGAAACGAGCCGTTTAGCCCATTCTTGAGTTGATACCCAAGTCCCATGCCATACGCAGCATTAATGTTATAAATTAATTAAAGCATTAAATTGACGCAGCATAGTAAATACACTGGACAGTTCATGTAAAATAGGAAGTATAGATACCAATACCCAATCCAATTGATACTGGTGAACTTATTCTTCTTTGATTAATAGAAGCGTCATATACTTTGGAAGTAAGAAACTAGTTTTGATAAAAGAAAATTTATCTGATTATTCGTTTTTGCAGAACCAGATACCTGTTGTTGACGACAGAAATGCTTGAAATTATACCCCAAAGTGACAATGAATTACTTAAATCTGTACGACAAAGCTCACTTAGAAAGATGCTCCAACTGAAAGCAACGCAGCGGATGAAATTTTCAAGGCAAGTGAGGAGGTATAAAGTCTTCAGCTGCACCATTGCTGAAATTTGCTGGAGTCCATAAATCCTTGCCACTGAAGGTTGTGTAGAGGTCATTACAAAACTCTCTCATGAGAAAATACACTCTCTATTTTCTTAATTTGTTCGTTTTTATTTTATGTTGCCTGCATATTAATGAATTTTCTCTCATGTACCTTAAGCACAGTCCAGCGAATTAGCATTACGTGATTAGGCACGTGTATCACTAATCTATATAAAACTCTAAGGCTAATTTTATATGGGGAAAAACTTGCTTCACCGTTCTGAACTAATTTTTAAGGAAGTATGTTTTAATTTTTATTTTAAATATGATACTTCTTTGGAAGTTCTTTTAATTTCTTCCAAATAGCAATTGGCATCGTTCATGATAAATATCGTGATACAATGCTCCAAACTGGAGCACCACTTAGAAAATAGAGTTGCTTATGCAATTCTTACGTGCAACACTGGAAACGATGTTACTCACACCATGAACAAACAAACTAACGAATAAGAATTCATTGCATTTCTTCAACCTCCTTATCGTTCGTAAATTCTAAAGTATGATGTCATATTTGTGTGTCCAATACTTCCTAATTCATTTTCTACTGGAAGAATTCCATTCATTTGTAGCATGTCTATAGCGCACACGCACAATTTTAGAGCGTACATGTACATTCACAAGGTCACTCAGCTTCAACCTCCGTCATTGTGTGGGAACATTGGGGGATTTCACAATCTCAATCCGAGTTTTTTTTGAGACAGTCGCTTGCGTTAGTTTGGTGGACCACACTTCCGCCTCCACGCTTGCCTCTAACTGTACATCAGCTGAAAAAAACAGTTGTCGAAGATAAAGACACGCGCTCAAAAGGGCACAAGAAGTTATGCAGCGTGCCTTCAAAATTATGCACCGTTTCTAGACACCTGTGCGTGAACCCACGAGTGCACGAAATGCTCTATTCTCTTCGTACTCATGCGTAGTTGATGCAAGCATGTGCTACTTGCGCACTTAGTGTTCAAACTTACGAGGTTTGAGTAGTTTGTGCCGAGTGTTTTCATTTACACAATGAGGTTGTATCACACATTGTTAGCTGACATACACTTCGCACCTTCACAGTGTGGTTGTAATGGAGACACGTTTAAATTTTCTATAGAAGCTTAAGTATTCCGTTCATGCAAAAACTGATTGGACAAATAGAGTATTGAATAAAAAATTGAACAAAAACAAAAGTCCCCACTCACAAAGTTAGCCAAAATAAAATGAGACTTTGGTTCATCAACATAAAAAATACATGTAGTTCAAAGATTTACATTATTACAGATTAAATTGAATGGTTTGAATGAAGCAATGACAAGAATTTATTTTATTTTGATCCATGTTTTTAGCAATGGTTAGTTATGTACTGTCTTCCACCGTCTCCTCTTAGAGCTCAAGTACGTCAGAGAAGATCATTGAACAAAAATTTCCCTTGTTGACTTATGAGTTTTTAAACAATTTAAATGAATGAATGAAATTATAGCTAGAACTTCAGCGTCAGATTGTTTAATTTGCAGCCCCTACTCAGTGCACGTTTTGGAGACATGGCGATCTTTCGAGACTTGAAATAAGGAAGTAAAAATAGGGACCTTGAGTGCGAGTTAACTCGAAACTCAAACTGCAGGACAAAGTTTCGTGTCCAGTTGGTGAGACTGAGCTGCTGGCTTGTGTTACTCGCTGCTCAGCTCACGAGTCTCCGCAATCCCAGCCAGCCAAAGTTGAAGGCCTTAACTGAAGGAAACTGAAACAGTATGCATTCATTCATTCATTCATTCATTTATATATTCGAATAATTGTAATATTGTATTTCAAATTGTTGAAAATAATTAAATATTATATATCAAAATTGCAAAAAATAATTAAATATGCTAATGACTTTTTACTGTATAAATGAATAATATTAATTTTTAGGAGATGGTACGTAAAATTAGTAGAATATTAACTCGTTTTTTCAGATAACATTTGAAAAGTAGACGATTAGTTCAATTAATTCCGTTCTCAGAGGATTCGATTTATTTTCATTAACAAATAATCGTTCGAAAAATTAAGTCATTTTCGGAATGAAAACAGCGAACAGTTTCGATGGTGTACCCAGATGTTTCGTCCTATATTAGAACTATAACCATTTAATTAGAGGAGTTTGTCACATACGACAAGCGAGGTCCTCCAGACAGGTTTTAACATCACTAATGATTACGGTTAATGATGGTTGGGGCAAAAACGCTACAATAACGAAATAATTCCACACAGTCTCTCTGGTCATGCGTCACTGATAAGATTGGTAAGGAGATCTTCCTTATCAAGCATGAGCAGTCGTTCAGGCTTCCGACCACGCCTCTCAACTGCTGACCACATCGCAACGCTGATGAAGCTCCGCTAGATCCATAAAGTATGGAGTTGACCAATACTTGCATGGTATGAGTCATGGTCAGGTCTGTGGTGGACAAAAAAGGTTGATAGAAGTTTAGCGTACACATCCGTGTACATTTTACTTCAATGAAACCCTTTTTAAATCAATTAACTGCAATTCAGTTCTTAAAAATAGAATGTCAGATACTACACAAATGACAAGGATCCAGTGCTGAGTCAGCAGTGAAACACAGTATGTGGTAATAGGAACAGTTGATATATGGATAAGCAGACTAAATTCTATCAGGGTCACGATTTTTCTGGTTATTGTAAGAGTATGTCTTTCCGCATATCACACAATGCATAAATACAAAGATAATAAAAAACAACCGGGTCTGTAAAATAGTTTTTTCCACCATGTTTTTTCCATCTTACAGTTTTAGATGCTAAACGCCACCAGCTTGGTCGACTGGTGAGCGAACCTGCTTGCGATGCGGGAAGACCCGGGTTCGAGGTCCGCTGCCGCCGTGGTCGGTTTGTGTATGACCATCGGCGGCTAGAATTACGGCGTGGGACTTGGGTACCTACCCAAGAATGGGCCAAAAGTAAATTTTTGAAGACTCAATTGGTCTTCAGTAATTAGAGATGGGGATTTTTCTATAATATTCAGCATAGATCCTGTGTGACACAGAACAACTGAACCAAATTCTGGACGTTTGGAGGGAAGGTTTGTACAACTTCTGTTTAATCTATACAGGGTAGTATCATACAGCATCAAGTTTAATACTTCTACAAGTACTTTCACAAAGATGTCCTTGAAAACACACACGTTTGAATTGAAGACATCAAAAAAATTTATTACTTATGACGCGAATAAGACAACTACATCGTGTAAATAAGACAACCACGTTGTGTAAGTAAGACAACTTCATTGTGTAAGTAAGACAACTACATCGTGCAAGCAAGACAACTACATTGTGCAATTAAGACAACTACATCATGTAAGTAAGACAACTATATTGTCTAAGTAAGACAACCACGTTGCGTAAGTAAGACAACTTCATTGTGAAAGTAAGACAACTACATCGTGCAAGTAAGACAACCACATCGTGCAAGTAAGACAACCACATTGTGTAAGTAAGACAACTACATCGTGCAAGTAAGACAACCACATTGTGTAAGTAAGACAACTACATCGTGCAAGTAAGACAACTACATCGTGCAAGTAAGACAACCACATTGTGTAAGTAAGATAACCACATTGTGTAAGTAAGACAACTACATCGTGCAAGTAAGACAACCACATTCTGAAGCACGACTAGAGCAACGCTCAAGCTTCTGTCAAGACACAGCAGCAACGGACGCAGAGAATGGAACACGCCTCCACCGCCACTGAACGAGGAAGTTCTGTGAGGGATTTTGTAATCCTAAAGTTCGAAGCGTAAGATGTCTAGTAATTTGGAGGGTGAATCTGCAGCAGTGTCCTCCAGCACAACACTTATTACTTCCGATCAACGCAATAACAAAATATTTCGAAGCAGTTTTTAAAATTATTTCCGCTTATTATTTTCTTCTTGCTGATGTACGGTAGAAAATACATTAAGGTCTTTTTAATAGTTAATTCTAATTGATGTTTTCTACTGATCTAAAGTCTGTTATTTCATATTACGAAAAGATAAATAAATATAGACGATAGTTGGATATCTGGATGACTTCATCGCATTGCTCCTCGCAAAATGCCAAGTCAAATTATTTAATTTAAAATAAACTAAATGTCTCACTTGTTGTTCATTTGTAAGTTACTTCTCCCCAAAAAATTTTACATAGATTGCGCTGATTCATATGATTAATCTCATGCCAAAGGTATAATCCGATATAGGCTGGGTATTGACGACCGTGTTGCATAAACACAGACTAACACAGCCTTGACAACTGATTTGTCAGTATCATATCTAAGTTCGTTTAGTCATATTGACGCATGTTTATTCATGTTTGAGTTCGGATTTGTATAAAGAAGCCTGCCTGTCATTTACCACAAAAGACATCGCGCATGCTCCTCGTACAGAACTGTTAATCTCTGACGAATTTCATTGCTTAAACAGTACTCACGGTGTGACTCACACGAATTATGAATTTTTCCTGAAAATATTGACCACTGACACCCGGCTTGCTTATCACCAGAAAAGTGCGCCTCTGATGAAAATATCTGCATGTACTGAAAATTAATTAAGATATGAATTGTTTCATGTCACTACCCGCTATTAATTATTATATATTATTAATATATATTAATATTAATTAATATTAATGTGAAGTTATAGTTTGTGATTACTACTTCGATGTTACTTACAGCTAGTTGCGCTTTGATGTTACTGCTGATATTGTTGTCAACGTACATTCTATTATTGTTGTGACTTTACTCCTCACAAATGAGTATGAGGCTACTGCCGTTAGTGTTATTTGAATGCTATATGTTATTATTGTTGCTATGTCCTTACCGGCTGCTGATTCCACGATTTTTAAGATACAATTAAACCTCATAGGAATGCGAGAAAAATACAAGGAAGAAGGGATGCATAATAAATATAAAAGTGCTTGTGAGGTTTATTCGGTTACTTATTGAGTTTGTGATAGGAATACTTAATCTAAAATGTCCTTTAATACCAACAAAAAAAGTCTTTCGTTATAGTTCACGGAATGAGTGAAAACAGGGATAAAATGTTCTGCGGTTATAAAAATGAAGAACACATTTGTGAAGCATCGCCCTGAACATTTGCGTTCATGACAGAACGAGTGGAGCTTGTGGGAGAGCTCGGCGTAGATGACTCAGTACGCTCATGTGCCTCATGATCAGATGATACAGGCCCTTGGGATGAAAGTTTTCTGGATTTCCATCATCCCTCAAGCCAAAAAAGATGAGAAAGATTTTGTGTCTTTATTGACAAGTGGAGTTACATGTTCTTAAACGCCGGCTTGTGAAATAGTGCTTTCGGAATAACATAATTGATATGAAGCTGTTATGTATAAAATACAATATGGCAACAAGAACAAGCCAAGTAGTTCATCCTTGTATTGCTACCCAAGTCTCATATCGTCAGGCCTCAATCCCTTACATGCACCTCAATCATGCACAGGCACCAGGTAATCTCGTTCAGACATCAGACAATCCTGAACAGGCATCAGGCGAAGGCACCGAACGGTTACAATACTAGGCAAATGATTCTTATCAACCTGGTTTGTTTTTTGTAGTGTATTGTTAGTTTGATATGGGAATCTTTCCAGCTCAAGTTGTTCTGATTGAATCTGCTTATCTATCTAGAAGTTAAGCATAAAAATGTCAATTCAATTCTTAACTACTTAGCATAAGTAAATATTTTATGTAAAATCTTCATTTTGTGTATAATGAAGATACATTCGATAACTTCATACCACTACAGCTTTTTAAATATTTTTTTTGAACCTCTATATCTTTCGCTCATTTCTGCTCCACATTAACCTGGTCAGGGCTGTACAGAATCTGTTCTTCTGTTCAATTTGACCAGCATGCTGCCTGTCGCTGTTTGTGTACTGAACATGCAAAAGCAGTTGAATTTTCAAGTGAAGAATTGTTTTTCCGTGGCATGCGTCTAGTGTACGTCTTAGGTCCGGCGGCTCCTTGAGCGCCTGCTTACAGCAATTCAAATCTTCTCTAAGCGTCTTTTCAGTCCTCTATGGAATTCCATCCTCACATTCTGAGATTCCTTCTAGCATAGCATTTCAGAACATGACTACAGTATCGAAACCAAAGCTAAGGTTTAAATTCTCTTTGCCTAATTTTACCCAAAATACATATTTTATGAGCTAAGTTCAATATTAAATATTCTATCATTAAGTCAAACAAAAATTCTTTCAGAAGCTACTGAATACTTTCAATTGCTCATTTTAATTTCCCTACACATTTTAGTGGCATGGATATTGTACTCTCTTCACAAACGATAAGACAAGTAAATAACATTTTCCTAAACATGAAGTCATTCAAGGATTCTATTAAAACTAATTTCAAAAAGGGAAGAAATCCTGCAGCTCCAGCTTCTCCACACTCCATAACACATTCCACACCAGCATTGGCATATATCATGCTTATATCATAAAACTTATAACACAATGAACGATTTTGGAACAATATTCTGATATCTTGAAAATGAAAGTAAGTTAGGTGACACAGTAGAATTCCTTTAAACCAGCACTCGCTGGCCAAGTTTTATATATTTATTCATTATGTTTTTTTTCTTCTTTAACTGCTTTAAGCAATTGATAAAGTTTTCCTTTTATGTCTTGCGCGTCTCTGAATTGTTTGTGGTTACTTGGGTGATATTACCCGACAACTGCAAAGTCCCATGGGTGCCGGTTAAAAAAACTTCTACTGTCTCTCGCAATGTGATATGCGTCGCACTGTGAAAGAAAAACAGGCAGTTTTTTACTCGCCGAAAAGATGAGTAGAAATATGATTAGTTAAAGCGGACAAGGTAAGTGAAACGTCACAAGTCCTGACAAATATTTTCAAAGGTGTCAGAAAAAATCGTTTAAAATTAAAGTTAAGAATTGAGTTAATACTTAACAGAGTAATTTTTGAAAATTATTCATTAAGATAATCTTTTTAAACGATTTTCGATTGTGACCCTAAAATATTAACGTAACTTTTGATGCATGGTTTGAATGGTTTGACTTACAGACTGAAATACAAAAAACTGAATTCTTCTCGCACTTCTTAAATCCGGATCTGATTACTAATTAAAAAAATAAATGTAGGTTTATCTGATCATTTATGTTACTACTGTAATCATCTAAACTGTATTTATCAGTGATTGAGTCATCAATCATTCGGTTCTCTTGAATACTAAAATATTAATTGTGATTACGTTTAATCAGCAAATCAGTGATGTCCTTAAGCTGGTCAATTAAACAATAACATTGATTATTGTTTTACACATTATTGGTAATATTCTTAACTTGATCACTCATCTTATAAAATTGGTTATTGCTTAAAATGTTATCATTAGTGATACCGCTAACATGATCGCTTATAATGAAGAATTGATCCTTGCGTAAATAATGATGATGCCTTATGTCGTGAAACGGAGTGACTGAATTGTGGACCTGATCATCCCTTCAATGCTCATCAATTATGTAAAACAAAGCAACTAAATTGTTCTTTTGATAGCTGGTAAGAATACTGATGAGGAATGTTGTTATATTACACAACTAAATTGAAAACTTGAAAGCTGGTAAAAATACTGGTCTGGAATGTTGTAAAACTAAAGAACTGAATTGAGGAACTGTTGACCTGTACGAGGGAGAAAGATTTCGTCACTGCAGCGGTTACTGCGGTCTGGATCCGGACGAGAGTTCAGTGAACTTTCTGCGCTTTAGGAGATATTGACATTAAGAGAAATGAGGCTCTGCCATGTCAGGTAAAACTGCCCGTATGACAACGCTCTAGACTAAAATTACAGCTTCAATGAACATATTTCTAACGATAAAATTTAACAATTTTCGATCAATGTAACGAACATGTACTTTTAAATACTTCAAGTCACCACTTCTACAATCAATAAAAAACACTTCGTTGTTTTTTTGATGGAAAAAATCCACCGAGCAATCTTATGAGGAGTAAATTATGGTCGTATGCAACAATCAAATTTTACGCCAGCCTAAAAACTTGTATAATTTTTTACCTATTTGTCATTTTTTTAACTTTACAGACAAATTTCCTGACGAGTTTGAAGCAGGTACACATGAGTAAAATTTCAGCAAAACATTTTTCACATAGCACCGCTATTTCTAACTTTCCCAAATGGCCGACGTTGTTTAGAACTGTGAACTACTTTTACAAAAACGCCTATTTAACCACGTCCTCGGTATTCTACTAATTTACGTTGAAAATAGCATTTACGCAAATTAGCTAAGACTATTGAATTGAGCTATACGAGATACAGCTGCAGAAAATTGATCATTTTCCACTAGCACAATTCTTCCCATCACATGTTGTTTGTTTTATGTCAGCCATTGCTAAGCAAAATTACTCGTTATGTTGTTTTTGAAGAATGCGTGCCAATTCGAAATTTTAACTTTCTAAAATTACCCAGTTTTTGGTGTACATGTTAGGCCTTGCTGTACCTTAGCAAACAAATAACATACGAAGTCATTTCTTTAATCTATGTATCATTAACTCGTCTTTGAGTGACAACAGAGCGTTTCCGTAGCAGGTATTAAAATCGGCGTCATTTGCTCATTTTTCTGCAAATTGATGATGCCACCTACAGTTTTTTGATCTCACTTATTGTTCGGTTTCTTTGCAAGCAGTGAAGAAAACGGGAACAAGACGCGAGTTCTGGTCCGTCCGTTCATTGACCTCTCACATCTCTGCACTGCTCAACCGCAGCTACTGCTCTTGCGCTAGAGCAGGCGTCTGGTGTTGTCAAGATATTACGAGGCATTAAACTGAAATTAGCTCTTCCTCTACTTATATTTGATGCAATCAAACAATGGTTTATTTGCTTACTGCAAGCTAAGTGCTGTGGAATTAACTTCTCTTTTAAATTTTTTTCTGAAATACAGAGAAATCGTAGGTAGCAATGAGATTATTTTAAGCATCCAAACTTACAATCCCACACAAGTGCACCAAGGTTGGGGTTGTGTCTTTACTTTGAAATGATAAAAAAATGATCAAAATGTAATCGCTATATTCGACGGTGCGCTGCTGAAACCAAGCACGAAGTAACCAAATCAACCACAACTGTGTTCGATTTTTCAAATAAATCGAAAATTATGAAGATCAATTACTTTTGTGAAAGCCTAGTTAAGTACAAAGCTAAAGGAATACAGGTACATAGCGTTCAGAAAAGGGGCTATATTGCTTAACATAAAGCTCCAGAAATTTCTTTGAAATACCTTCAGCAAATTCAAAGGTAAGATGCCTTGAATGCAGATCAGTGATAAAAATCTTTAATTTACTGCATCCCTCGTGTTGTACATTCCCTGCTAGCCCTCAATTTGGCTTACCCACATTGCAGAAAATTGAAACTTTGAAAAGACTTTAGAAAGCGCGCATTTGCGCCCTGGCGAGGATTGCTCCAGCTTAAGAAACGTAAACAGTTTCAAAAAGAAGACTTTATCACTATTCATCTGCATCGTCGCTGAATATTTTCATTGATTAAACCATGATTAAAAATGTCGGCGAATTCTATCACTTTTTTCATTAACTCTTGTTCAACATTTTTTAAAATCCAATCAGTAATTTTACTCGTTCTTTCGATTATTTCTTTCTTTATTGGGTCAGAATCGCACATTCGAAGTGAACTGACACCGAGAGTGACAATGAAAGTTTATTTCTCTGACATTTCTCGCGCAAAATACTTGTGAAAAATATGGATTTTGAAGACATCAATGAATGATACAACATATTTCCACTCACATTTCTACAGCTCTTCTTTTATTGCAGTTGCCTCTACAGCTGCTGCTGTTTCAGATACTATGTACAGATGCACCCTAGCGTTCTTGTAAGAGTCTTCAACTAGTTATATGTGTTGTAACAACGTCGCGTTTTACTGCTCGCGCTGCTTGTGTTTTGGTGTGTGTTGGTGTCTTGATGATGCAATGTTTGTGTGCTGGTGTGTCCATCACGAGTAAGAGCACGGAAACATAGTCAGATGCCGGAAAGCATGAAACGGTAGAGTCGATTATTCTCTTATTATCTAACATAGAGATAACGATCAATTCTTTTTGTAAAGATATATGCATAAAAGTTCTAGTCGATTTGATCAAATTCAATAAAGTATTTAGAGCAACGAAGCCAGTTGAAAGTGATTAGTACTGTTTGTCGTAACACCTGATGTTATTATTGCTGCTGTTGTAGCTGCTACATGTTTAATTTCAATACTAAATTTTTGTTCTCTATGCTGTTACTCAGATGTGAATGCGTGTAAAGTAACTGCTACTACTTACTGTTTGATCATTTCAAAACACGCTCTCTTTAGTCCTGTGGCAAGTGCTGCGTTAAGAAAGGATTGCAGTTCGTGCAGCGTATTCAAGCTCATAAAAGAGTCAGCGACATGGTCATCAAGCTCCTACAACTGCCATTAAGAGTTTTTTCTCATACTCTGGTTATCATTCAGTGAGACGAGCAAAGCAGTCTTCAATGCCCGGGATCATGCAACACTGTCTCTCTTTGAGCTGTTACTGCTATCTCTATTCTTGTTTCTCCTTTAGCTGTTGCTACTTCACCTTCAGCTGTTGCTACTACTCCATCAGCTGTTGCTACTTCACCTTCAGCTGTTGCTACTACTCCATCAGCTGTTGCTACTTCACCTTCAGCTGTTGCTACAACTCCATCAGCTGTTGCTGCTATTCCTATTCTTGTTACTCCATCAGCTGTTGCTACCACACATTCAGCTGTTGCTGCTATTCCTATTCTTGTTACTCCATCAGCTGTTGCTACCACACCTTCAGCTGTTGCTACTATTTCTATTCTTGTTACTCCATCAGTTGTTGTTCCTTCTTCATCAACTGTTGGCACAACACCTTCAGCTGTTGCTGCTATTCCTATTCTTGTTACTCCATCAGCTGTTGCTACCACACCTTCAGCTGTTACTGCTATTTCTATTCTTGTTACGCCATCAGCTGTTGTTACTACTTCATCAACTGTTGGCACAACACCTTCAGCTGTTGCTGCTATTTCTATTCTTGTTATGCCATCCGCTGTTGTTACTACTTCATCAGCTGTTGGTGCAACACCTTCAGCTGTTGCTGCTATTTCTATTCTTGTTACGCCATCCGCTGTTGTTACTACTTCATCAGCTGTTGGTGCAACACCTTCAGCTGTTGCTGCTATTTCTATTCTTGTTACGCCATCCGCTGTTGTTACTACTTCATCAGCTGTTGGTGCAACACCTTCATTTGCTGTCGCTACTCCATTCCCTGTCACTGCTCAGCTTTCATCAGGGCTGTTCTATTTCACCTCATCCTGCTACTTTTTCAGATGCTGCTGTCACTCCTCCAGCTACAGCTGTTTTTTAAGTGTTTCTCCAGCTGTATTCCAGACTGCTGTTGTAATTATATTACAGAGGAGCTTTTAATAGTAAGAAATGGTTTTACTGTTCCATTCAAAACTGTTAACAAAATACTTGAAAATTGTGTTAAGAACTTGTAAATTCAAAAACAAGGCTAATTTAATTTTAATGCAGCGGTCTGAGTAAGTTTGCCTTCTTAGAATGTTGTGCGAACAGTAATTGCGAATCAATTTCTGAGATGCTCTTAGCTCCGGAAGATCAAATTATTCTCGTAAGCAAATTCCCACTCAAGAATAAACCGGTCTGTACTCTATTTTTTACAATCAGAAACTTATCTACGTGTGCTGAATAATTTGACGTTTAGATCAGAGATGTATCTCTTATCCAATCACACATTTTTTAGGATTTGATTCTTCAATATTATTGTTTGTTGGTAATATACTATCACTTATCACACCTCTATTTCAAAACACTAATATTAGTGCCTGCTGAATTTAACGTTAATGATACATTCTTCCTTTTTAGTTCAACCATAAATTTATTTTAAAATCTAACTGTCGACTTGGGTTACATGGGATTTCAGTACATGTTTTCTGATCCTTGGGTTTGCGAAAATAAAATTTTGTTCTCGAGGCTCACGAGCGAGCAAAACGTTCGTTCCTGGCGTATGAACATACAATACACCACAGCAAAAACTAGTCGAAAGTAAATGCTTGTAACTCAAAAATTTTTTACATAAAGAGGTGAAACAAGAATCACATGAGATAATATAGTCTCATGATTTACTTCTTACAGTAAATGCCTCTATTATTTTGTTTGTACTTTACCAAGTTTACAAGAAATGGAATTTTCAAGATGGATCAACTTACTAGTGAGAAGCGCGTTTCTATTGTTGAACAGTATTATGTAAATAAATCCTCGATGAAATTAAAAAGAACGCTTGTCGATAAATTCGACCTAAATATCAACATTAACAACTATACCTGATTTAAACAAGGTTCATTCAGGACGCTTCTAATGACCTAAATAACAGTTACATAAATTAAAACTATTAATATTCACTTTTTTAAGCGTTAAGAGCTAGATAAATCATAGGAGAAACATGAAATTTAAAAACTTCTTAAAAAACTCCCCTCTATTATTGTTATGGAGTTCAAAGTCTCGGTTAGTGCTTAGTGTTTTGAGGATGTGATGTTGATCAGCAACAAGCGCAGACCAACACCTCCAAACGTACGTGCAAACGCAAGTTGTGACTGAGAATTTTATACAAATTATCCCAATTCTGCAGACCTGCTCTTGCAAACGTTGATTTCGTCAGACCAACAACTCCACGCAAAATTTCACTCACTGATCAAGTAATGTGGGCACTCAATTGACATTTACAAAGTCGATGTTTCAGAGTATAAATAGAAAACCATAGCATCAGAATTATTTAGCATCCTTAAAAGTTTTGACTGCTGCTTTCAGAACAGTTTTTCAAGTTTCCAAGTCGCCTGAGAATCAGACGTCATTGCAACCTGTTTGGCATTTTTTCAAGTTTCTGTTATTGTTAGCAGAATTGGGTAACTCTTCAACTGGCACAGAAAAAGCCAATGCTATTTGTTCAGCCTTTTTAATACTAGAGATCTCTCATTTAAGTAGAATTTTGTCTATTTAGAACTAATTGTGATATACTGTATCAAGCTAGTCGCATAGCAACAAGTTAATGCAAGAAATTCATGAGAGAATTAACATTCAAAGAGATTAGTAGAATTGATGATTTTCATATACTCAGCTTGTGTAAAATGCTGGCACAAATAAATACTAACAATCAGAAGCTAATTTACTAATCGACTAATTCTGCTCCGTAGTTTAAAACTTTTTCATGGTGCATCTGCGCAGCAATGACAGCTAGTCACGTGAAGCGATTTTAGATTAATATTCTCGACCAGACATGAAAATCGTAATTCGGAAGCAGGATACACGGCCTTCATCTTGCTTGGAATTTTGAACAGCAGAAGCAGCACGTGCAATAGCAGCGACAGAAACATCATAAGCATCACCAGCAGCACCTCCAGCACCACCAGTAGCACCTCCAGCAGGTGCTAGAGCCTCAGTTGCATTGTCAACAGCACTTACTGAACCAACTGCACCAGCATCACCAGCAGCACCAGCAGCACCAGCAGCACCAGCAACACCAGCAGCACCAGCAACACCAGCAACACCCGCA
>VCRD01001501.1:12802-62610 GCA_006783055.1 Trinorchestia longiramus | reverse complement strand
TTTTAGCTCCACCCCATTCGTTTTTAGCTCTTTCTGGCACCTTTTTATAGCGAATCTGGCACCTTTTGGGCAATTTCATTTGGCAACACTGGTTTGACCATTGAATTCGGTCGGTGCAGTTGCGTCATCGTAAGGTCGATGCCAGAAATATTAATTGGCTGATAGGGATATCTTTTAAAACTTTCCACACAGCTCATCAGTTCAGTGAAGACTGCTTAGAATCAAGATTTCGAACTGATCAATTTGCATAGAGTACTAGAGCAAAACTGAATTAATTAGGCACCTCGGGCTGGCAGGTTCGAGTCAGAGCTTTTAGTTTAATCGGGAGCGATCAGAAACTGCTGATTAGCAAAAATGAAAGTTCAAGATAATATGATCAATTTACAGTTAACCGTTGAGGGTCAAACTTTGTAATCTTTACATAAGTTAAATACTTAGTACAACTCTCACTTGGCGCATGGTATCAAAAATGATATACAGGTATCTCAAGAAATACACAAGATTTTTGATTAAAAAAGCATGTATACACATCAAATTGAAGGAAAATGAAATAAAAGATAGAATTTTTACTCTGGGAATCTGTTGACTTATAACAATTGATGACTTATATTAAAACATGGTTAAAGAAGCGTACATGATACTCAAGACCTCAGGATCTATTTTCAATCAAAAGTTGCTGCATTTTGTCTGTGTGGCACAAATCTAGTAAACTTTAAAGAGCTTTAAATCATTTAAACTCGTAATATTACGAGTTAGATCCAGAATAAAAAGTGCCTGAATATCGTACAGTAATAATTCGTGCACACTTGAGAATTAATTATAATATTAAGTCCGAGTACGAGGTCAGGGACACAGTTTAATGATAAAATTTGTTCAATTTATGGGCAAAGTGACTTGAGTTTTTGAACTTTCAGTTTCTACAGATGAAGGAAGTTAACCATAATGTATCGGAAATTCTTTGAAAGTCCCATCCTTCGTGATTTACAAAATATGAACAAAAAGTCCAACGAATAGAAAACTTTTAGTCGAGTCAACTTTCTACGCATCAATAGCCAATACAAATTTGTAGCTAATTCAACAGATTTATGAAGTGAAATATACTCCAATCAATTCTGTGAAAATATAAATTTAGATGCGTGAATTTATGACTCTAGTCTATTTTCCTCACTTTCCATTGTGTGACGAACAAAACTGTTGCCTTATTCCCTCTAGAGGTCAGATTCTAATCTCGATCACAAAGTTATCCTTGTCTTCTGATCAGCCTTGGCCTTGAATTAATCGCTCCTAACTTTTTTATTTCGAGACTAATGCAGGATCATTCAATTTACCCTCAGCAGTCAAGTTGCATGATAGCTTCCAAGGTCAACGCCACACACGTGTAGGGCAGTTCCAACGAACTAGGCTCCAGCTGAGTCAATAACTGAAGGAAAAAATAAAAAACTCGGAGAAAAAGACTATTCGGACGAAAATCGCACGCTGAACACGTGACAAATCTGTTTTCGAAGTATTGAGCGAGCACATGTAAATGCTTGATACGAAATTACGTCAAAATTTAGGTTGTGAATTCTGGCTGAATGGTCTTTCGTTCAGCATGAGCAAGACAAATTACATACGAATACACAGTAATGAAAGAAATAAATTTAAACTAAGTTTGAACAATAAAAATGATCATTAAAGTGAGTGCTGAAAATGTTTTCAACAGCAAACTCAAACTGTCAGTAGATTCATACTATAGCTGCTGTTAGTAATTTCTCCGTACGAGTTACTGTGAACTTCGTCCTGTTATAGCACTAAACTAGTAGGAACTTAATTGTACTGTTCTATTTACTCTACTCGCAGCGATAGATCTGAACAATGTACAGATATTATTTGAGAAGCTCATGAGAGGAGCCAATCTTGCGTATTTTCCTGCTAGTGCTTGGTGACTAAACTTTTATCTGGTGACGTCAGAAGCCGCCGCTGGTCGACTGCGTCTACTCTTCAATTCTTGCTCTAGAAATTCAAGAGTCCAAGAGAATGACACGTCGACAACACCAAAGCTGGCCAATAACACTTCAACTCGACCCATATAACACATATTGGTCACATATGTATAGCATGACACATGTCAGTCACATACATGTAACATTACAGATGTTGATCAAAGGTAACATAACACATACTGGTCACATGTTATGACCGGAAGTCATGACCAACAAAAATTCTGCTCATGAAATGAATGTGTCACCCTGACATTAGGTGACAAAAATCATTCACTGGCGTCCCGTGATATGACATCGTTGTGTTTCATGAACGCCCATCAATGAAGTTCGTGTAGCGTTATAAGGTCATACATCAGCTTCAACGAAACATTTAGTCACTTACGATCTACACGCTTGAGTGAAAAATTTGCTCTAATTTGAATAAATCAAACGCCGATTATTTACTAAAAATACTTCCGATCAAATACGATTAAACAAAAAAATATTGATACCAGACACCGATCTTGGATTAAATGCGAATTTTGTTGAGAATATTGAACCGGATAAAGTTCACAACAACGCTCACAGAAAAGCCACAAACGGGTGATATTCAATAAATCTTTTGAAATATTTAAAACAAATGTTGCCTATAAGTCAATAAGGCACAACATCTTCTGTACCTTAGGTGTTATGCAAAAAAAGTTGTAAATTAGTAGAAATAAACCTTTTGATGGCACTATATACCACCAGCCTGGTCGACTACTACCACCAGCTTGGTCGACTAGTGAGCGAACCTGCTTGCGATGCGGGAAGACCCGGGTTCGAGGTTCGCTCCCGCCGTGGTCGGTTGGTGTATGACCATCGGCGGCTGGAATTACGGCATGGGACTTGGGTACCGACCCAAGAATGGGCTAAAAGGCTCGTTCCTATCGCCTCATTCTCTTCTAATTTTTAACTTTGCTTGGTTAAAAAATTAAAATGCAGTGCGACCACAAAAATATCATATGAGGGATTCTCAGCTTTTTTCTCCGTGTTTCCGCATGGCTTCTTAACTGGGAACACGACGTGAGCTTTCAGTTCGCACGCCCTGCACTCAGTTCCTCTAGCACTGAGAACAAGACGAGTGCTGCTGAAGGTTTCATCATTCGATCAAATAAAAACAATTCCTTCCTACTAAAACTCTAACTTTACCAACGACTTCAGAATAATGACAAATTTCGAAACAATTTGAAGGAAATAAACAAAAGAGTATTCAACCAAATCTTTCTTTTAGACGGATGTCAATTATAAAGTAATTATAATAATACGCTTAGTACATCGGTAAAACTAAGCAAGTTAGTTGATTTTTCTTAAATGTGTTTGCTTCTAATATTTTAATTTGTTCACATATATTCCCCTAAATATGTCCCAAAATGTAAGTTTTAAATGAAAATGGAACCCGTATGACTTATAATATTTATTTCATGCACCGATTTTAGATATATTCTGAAGTAATATCATTGAACAATTGAGTACGAGTATGTCTTGCACAAACTCGTTCATTCTCCGTGCAAAATTCTTGATCGAACCAGAAATATCACTACAGTTGCAATTTTCTGTCATTAAAAATAATGTGATCAATATTATTTATTAAACAAGGGAGTTTCCTCTCTAATTCCTGACTTTTGTAGCCTTAAGGTTCAATTACTTCTGAGGATTTCGAACGTTCGGAGGATAATTATGGGGAACAGGAGTTTAGTTTTCGTTTTACGATGCTTTTTCTAGCAAAACAGGGCAGGGATCGCATTTCGATGAAAAACAAGCACAGAGAGTCATCTCGTCGATTTCAAATCTGGAAAAATCTGAACGAAGATATTTGTACAGTCATATCATAGGTGTTTCAGGACCCCCCTAAAAAAGTGTGTATTGTCTTTTGCGTGTCCGAGTTTTAGGGTTCAATGAAAGCAAGATATAAAAATGTAGCCATTTTTCGATCTGGCTTGGTCTGGCTCAAACTGAGCATCGATTTGATACAGCTCTTGCCATGACTGTGTCAGTTGTATAAAAAATGCAAGTGTACGTGTGATAGACGCCAGCGCTCCTGGAAATGCTACATTAGAAGTGAGGCACAGAAATGTAAAAACCTTGCGTACATGTGACTCGCCTTGCTACCTGATGCTTCATTTGCATGAGATGTACAGATATTTTTGTTAGTGATACGAGGTACAAGGAAGTCTTTTAGCTACGCTTGCAAAACTATCTCTTTTTGAATTCAGAATAAAAGTATGTAATTTTACTAGATTTCTAAAGTATTTGAATCATGACGGCATTCTCATTCTTCTAATTTAACTGATAAATTCCTAGAAATATTAATCTGAAAAAATTACCTGAATCTTGAAAAAGGATAATCATAAATTTTTATTCATATCTAATTGTGATTTTGAGTAATGCATCAAAATATATTTTAAAGAACATTCTACGTGTTAATCCTCGATGCTACGATGGACATGATTTATGGAAGGTTAAGACGTAATTACGAAAACTAAAATGAGTTAAATGAAAAGGGATCTGGGATAATTGAGTGACTGGTAAATATGTATGTCGATGGAAAACGTAGTTTGAAAATAGGGCTGGAAAAAATTCTTCGTACAGGGATTAGCAACAGTGTCTTTATCTAATAAAAGTAACTTTTTACAGCAGTTAGTTTAGTATTATGGGAAAATATGAATGGGCTAACTTTTTTGCATTTTTTTATGAGTGAACATGAAAAAGGTTAATTTAAGAAGAGACTTTTTTACGATTCGAGTGGGTTGTTAAGAGGCTAAATCGTGTTCAGGCTGCTCATAAATTTTGTAAGCTTTTGGGCTGATTGCAGAAATGAAACTTTCTCAGGGACGCATTACATTAAAACTTCCACGGACGCTTTGACACGAGATGGCCGTCACTGCTAAAGAAAATCTACACCACAATGTCCTCCGCAAGAAAGTGAAACAAATTGCCACCTTAAGGCCTTTGTGTCAAGAAAAGGGAATTTTGTGGCAGGAAAAGTAAAATTTGTGCCAGGAAAATTTCAAATAAATCTTATTTTAGGAAAAGGATAAGAAATAAAAATATAACGCTTATTGGCTTATCTGTACCCGAACGATTGACTAAAACCTACGAGAACAGCGAAACTTTATTGTTTTGGCTTGTTCAGCAGCTGGGTTTGTGGAAAAAAATACTGGTTCTGTGAATGAAGGCGAAATCAGAGTTGTTAGCGTAATTTGTTGACATAAAATATACGTGATTGCTCGTTAGTATTGTGTTCAACAGTCGTATGATGTAGCATACGGAAAAAATGAGCCCCACTGGAAAATTCAGACAGTAGCTAAAGTTGTTCGTAAAATTTACTAACTGCTAAGTAATATTTGCTTCACGTAAAACAAATGTTAGCTCTAACATCAACACAATTAACATCACACACAAACATTTTTGTCACTCGTTCCAGAATATTTTCTTTAAAGAGCAGTAAATTACCTGCAAAAAGGGATAGTGTTTCTAGACTAGAGAACAAGCCGATTCCTAGAAGTACTAGACGGTCTTACTTTTACCACTTACTACTACGGATAAATCATTCTATCAACACGAGATATCAAGCCCTTCACTTTAAGAGTCAACCTTTCAGTAGGTATAGAGTGCGCTAAGTTCTAGGGCAAAATGTAGGCTTTCTAGTATGATTACGTATGATCGCAGTGATATTAAAACAATGATTCACACAAAAATATTCAATCGTTGTATTCTAATGAAACAAGGGCAGAAACCAGGCATAAATCTTCACGTTCTATATTATTTGTTCACGAAAGTGGCATCCTCAAAAATTACCCAGGTTCGCAGTACTAATTGCCCTTTCAATCAAATTTCTCCATCCGCTGAACAATCATCGCTTATCATTTTCACATCCGACCAGCTGCAGTGCATCGAACGTGTTCAAAGAGCACTCAGGATAAAATTTCTCCCCACTATCCACATCAGGTGCCAAATATTCTGTCATTTAATTGAATTGTGAATACATGTAACCAAAGAGCTTCAGTTCGACCTCAGACCTTCACTAGTAAGAGATAGGTATGTGACATTACATAAGTTGAAGAGAGTAAAGAACTTTTTTTAACAAAATCTCATCTACCCCATTCAGCATGCTACAAACATAGTTCTTGTTATGTTAAGAATATGGCTAATTCTGAGAAAACATCTCAAGTGTAACGTTTACAAGTCATACCTGGTGTAAATTCTCAGTCTGGAGAACAAAGAACCTAAGTTGGTAGCCTACATTTTTCCGCTGTTTCGAGAACTGGTACAAGCGTGTAATCTGGTCAAATAAAAAAATACACCTGTTACCGGAGAAACAAATCAACAGGCACTGGACCCCAACGATCCTTGGTTCCTTTTCGTAGAGCCCATGCTACGGCACACATCATAAGGTGTTAACAAAGCACTTTGCCGAAATTTACACTCATTGTAGAGGACTTCACAGCCAACATGAGAGAAGGATGTCAGAAATGACAAGCCACCACACCAATAAAGTAGCAGAGCTGTGCAGGGGTCGGCTTGGAGAATATTTTGACCATTTGAAGCAATAAACATCATTTCAAATTTATTATATATTGCTGCCACCCTTGTTTTATTTAAATGTATCTATTGAATACTTATCAATAAATTAGCGTTTGAATATCACTATCTGTCGCTCATATTGTAGCAATAAAGTAATGCAAGACACATGAATGCATCTCGAAAGGTATTTCTAAAGCGAATACAATTCCATCTGCACAACCAAAAGTGCTTTAGACCTGATTAAATTAAGTTTTAAGTAAAAACATGAACTCGTAATAGATCAGCCACAGCTGTCGCATGCGCTGGGAAATGTAGTTTTTCAGAGTAAAAAAAATTAAAGCCTATAACAAAGTTGGGCGCTAAAACTTCTTCCATGTGCTTCCTCAAATTCTTCTCCTTGGCGGTTACTTCAAATTATGCAAAGGAATAAAACAACGGTTCATGAACAACGGTTAATGAAAAACACACATATTGTCAAAATTTTTAGCATTTATTTTCTTCACAGCGAATGACGCTGAACAGATGAACACAGTATTGAGTCCTGGCATAAATGACTAACATTTCTTAGTTGATGAGATGTCGGCGAGTCTGTAATCTTGAGATAGGCCTCACGACTCCTGATAAAGACATCAGACGTGCACCTCTTGAACATGTCACTCCTATTCAATTTGATGTATTTTTTCATCGAATTACTCTCGTAATTATACCCTCATTAAAGAGGTTCCAGCTCAAATAAACACTAGAGAGCTAAGAAAAACAGCACAAAACACTAGTAAATCAATTCTTTATGAGGTAAATAACTCGTATTGCAATTATGATGGCCGGAATATTTTCTACGTATGTGAGAAAGTAATTGTTCTCTAGCTCGCCTGCTAGAGCGTATCAGTCAGAGCACACCGTCGAACATGTGTCCTGTACGTTGACGACACGTGTTCTGTCGCCAGGTATCTTTCAGCTGATTGAACAAGCTTTTAGATATACTCATATGTCTAATGTAGGTCAGGAAACTATCCGTGGTTGTTCATGAAAGAAATAGTGAAACACTCAGCTAAAAAAATGTTTGAGTGAATGTTGTGAAATTTCCAACAGATCAGAAATTCTAATTATTCATTTCGTGAAGCATGTTGATGCTAAAATATGACTAACGCAGTTCTTGTGTCGATATTTCCACGATGTGTCGTATTAACTATAATTCGTTAGTGTTAAAAATCAGCGTGATTTCTTCATAGACGACGGAATAAATTCACAGTGTATTTTAATAACAATATTAAACTCGCTTGACTTCAAACGATTCTTAAAGTGATTGTTCAAATCAAATCAATCATAAAAATACAAATGCAAACTGTCGACTGAGAAGGAACTCTGCACTGATCACGTACTGGTTTATAATTCTATCTAAACAAATTTGAATTGTGAGCATTGATTTTTAAATCAGAAATAAGACGTAAATAATTTATTCAGTAAGTCGGTGCTCGCCAATTCGAACATCATCGAAACCACCTACACAAAAACAACCTTCAAAGCAAACAACAGCCTATATTTGTCATGCGAAGGAAAGGTTTTCAAAACTAAGGTAAAATATTTACACAATATGGATGAGTTTTTATTAAACAATTTTAGGTTCTGAAGTTTTATGATTTGTTTCATGTCGTACAACTGCTTGTGGTCTGCCCCCAAATTTGCGAACGTGATTTTTTACGCATCAAAGTTTTTGAATAAAGCGCTCAGTTTATTTGGCTTGATTTTGTTAGCGTTTCTCTTTTTTATTTCGTACACAACGAAATCGTGCGATGAGTTTGTTCTGTGTCGTGTTTGTTGTGTCGCTTATGTAGTGCTTGTTGTGTCGCTTGTGTAGTGCTTGTTGTGTCGCTTATGTAGTGCTTGTTGTGTCGCTTGTGTAGTGCTTGTTGTGTCGCTTGTGTAGTGTTTGTCACTCAATAGTACTAAGGTTATTTCTTGTAACAAATTGACTAGCGATGAAAGTTTACTCAGAAATAAATCAATTTTAAATCCTCATTGCACAATAGTTCACATACAATAGTTAATACTACTTCTGTTTCGAAACAGTTGGTGCACAGTCGGGAAAACATTTAGACTATTGTTTTCATGACAATTCATCTTCTGTGCATGATATAAATTAGCCTCGAGTGTGCTAAAACTAACGAATACACTAGTCGCATTAAGATCTTGGTGCATACCAAATAATACGATTGTTTTACCATCAGATATTGAAGGATTTCTTAAACCCCCCTCTGTAAAAACCAAAAATTGCAAACAAAACATGAAACACTGTAAAAGGTAATTGAAGAGGTAATAAGTACGAATTAACGAACATAGAGCACACAAAATCTTGCAAGCCCTTCTAGAAAAACACAAAGATCGTCTTCAAAGATTGAGCAAATTTCATTGAACAGGCATTTTTTATGAAACTAATTATCATGTATGATACTTTTTTAGATTACGAGTAAGTATGAGTTCTTTTTTAGACTTTTTCTTCCTTTGCACCAGTTTTTTCCCACCAAGGTCAAAAGTTTTTTCACCAAATGTTTCCGATTAAAGTAACGTACAAAGTAACGTACGAACTAACGTAACTTTATTCAGCGTAAAACTTTATTATTTGTTGTGAAATTGCAGCTTCAAACCGGGGAATTTTGTATTGCGTTACATAGAATCTCAACTGACACAAGCGAGACCTTTGCTTTTAATTTAAAGCAGCACAACTGCGTGCTTTGATCAACACAGTGATGATGTCGCGCACGCAATGGGACGATTTCTATCTAACAATAGAACTGTCTGAATTGTTTGGATAAAAAAATTCTCCTCTTTATCTTTCTGTGTTGTAGGCCAACAAAAAAGTTTATTTAACAAAATTTGCATGAACAATTTCAAAAAACTATTACAAAATTTTGTGTTTTCTAAGACATATGTGAAAGGAAGTAAAAAGGTATGCTTTCGTTCTGGCTTTCTGCAGTTAAAACACACTTTAAACCTTGCCTAATTTTCTGCCAAGTTTGTATTCGAATAGTCTTTAAATTGATTGCCTTACATTAAGTTGGTAGTCTCAAGTTTGAAGTTTGTGGTCTGAACATCGTTTTTCTTGTTCTCCTTTCTCACCTTGTTAACGAAGAGCAATTTTTTGGAAAAAAGATTCCCGTTCAAAACTTTTTCCTTCGTTTATCTTCCAAAAACAAAAGGAATCGTGCTCAAACATATCTAATTTTTTGTTTAGTTTCAATTTCTTGAATTATGAATATGAACCTCGAGCTAATACTAAACTAGCAGGGATGAAATTACAGTTATACTTTCATTTAGTTTTAACAACCGTCATTTCTTATCAAGTCCACACACAGTAAAACTAAACAAGCTAACATGACGTGTACACAGAACATGACACTGCAGCCAGAGCATGTACAAGACTAGTGCAATAACTGTCACACATTTGCACTTTCCAATAAAATGAATAATCGTATTTTTCAATTCAAGTGAAGTTTAAATGAAAAATAATTTTCATAACTGAGGGAAAGTTTAAAATTAAGAAGTACTGTGAGCCGTAATAGTCGGATGATTAATGTGTGTATCTACGATTTGTGTTATTTTGTGTAACTTTGTTGATTTGTAGGCAGCTTTGAGTCCGGGAGAGTTTGAACTATAAGTCCTTGAAGTATCGTGAGATTTCAGAGTGTAAGTAAAGTCAAGCATATCATTTCAATAAATAAACAAAACAAATTTAAGATACATATATTCTTTTGAGCAAAAATTTAATCCCTTCCTAGTTTCTTGTACACGCTTTCATTCCAAGGCCAAAAAACGTGTATAATTTAATAAACATGCTGAAATACTGGATATCAAAGACCAAGAGACTTCATGAGAGCTCATTTCATAATAAACAGCCAGTAAATTGAAGTATATGAAATTATTCAGATTAAGCATTGTATCTTCTAGTATTGAATAAAATCTGTTGTGGAAGGCTAATGGAAAAATTAGGCCAATGACAAAGTGCCTTCCAAAAACTCAAAAACTTCAGTTTGTCAGCAGTGACGAAAAGATATGCAGGGTAGGCCAAAAGAGAGGAACTCTTTAAAAACAATTAAATAATAAATCATATCAGTGCTGCCAGCGCAGCAAAGCTACTGGCATACTACCTTACTTCTAGCCCACCCTGTTCAATTGCTGGAATTTTCTTCACAGTTTCCTATGGCAACAAATATTCTATTAACACGAACAATCAACAGATAAATTAGATGTAGCAAATATATAGAAAATTTTATTGATCAAGCCAGTATCGGACAATACGGATGTTTTTAACATGAAAACATTTATGTACGGCAATCTCTTCTTTCCTCATTTTACGATAATAACATTAGTACCTCGGTACTTTATATCGTAATTTATACTATAATAAGAGCCGCATCCGTCCATCCGTCTGTCAGTGTGTCACACTCTTCTAATCGATAGCTTTGATAGCAACAAGGATAAAGCTTAAGAAATACAAGAAATCATTCTATTGCGTTATTTTTCTGTGGCAATTCAATTCCCTTTCACATGCATTATGATATTCAGAATACACAATCGGTTTATTTTTACAAATAGAAATTTTCTTTTGACCTTTTTCTGTTGAAATTTATCTTGATACTTTGATATTTTTAATTGATAATGGGAAAAGAAATGTTTTAAATTAGTTTGACCAGTAACCTGGCTACCACTTAGTATAAGGCTAAAGATTTTGGAAATTGAGTTATTGTTTTCGGAATTGTGATTTTCTTGAAAAGCTTCAAAGAGATAATCGAGGATATTTCAGAATAAAACGCCGGCAAAAAAGGCCAACATGGATAGAAACGTGTCCAACCGTAAAAGAGAATCAGCAAGACTTCGACAGCAAGAAAGACGTTGTTCGTCCGATAGAAAAATGATTCTCTTCCCAAACCCAAAACTGATTCGTTTAGGAACAAATTATTAACGTACATTGCAGTAGTAACAATAACATTAGTACTCGATACTTCGATACTTTATATTGTAGTATCAATAACATTAGTGCCTAGATACTTTATATTGCACGAGCACCGTAAAGTCCCTGCTCTTCGCTACATTGTAAAGCTCAACTTACGAGTAGACGCGCAATAAAATGTGATGAAACACCTCCGTGTTATCGGAGCTTCAGCTTTACAATTGGAATCTATTTTCTGTCGTAAGTATGATGTTTTCATCATAATTTATTTCAATTATAGAGATGAATTATTGGTAATTGATTTTTTTGCAAATTATCCATTTGTTATAACTTTGCGAGGTTGCCTTTATACATAGTCGTCACAATCAAGTTCAACGTTTGAAAAAAGCATTTACGTGTTGTCAAGTTTGTTGCTGTCGATTTGCTTCGTTTGGTGCCTAAAAATGAAGTACATGAACAAAACCATGACATGTATTTGAAATAAGTAAAACAAAATTCGGCAACGGTATTTTGACAGGTAAATACAGGTCTCTAATTCATTATTCAGTTAATATCTCAGTCTGCAACTAATCTTATTTAAACTGGATGTAACTGATATCCCGCACATTTCCTGCAGTCGTATGGAATTAACTGCACATTACGGCTTCGATCTAATGCTACAGTTTGCATATGCAAATTTCATCAACCGTGAGCGTACAGCAAGGTCAAAGGAAAGCAAAGCGTCCATGATCCTTGCCTTGTACGTCAAGCAGTACCACGGCCACGCAGATACGACGTACATAGTCACACGTCATGGTGACGTAAGAAGGAGTTCAGGAGTGGCAATGTTCAGGAGTGGCGTAGTGCTTCCTTAACGATAACTAGCATCCAGTGATGTAGTAGTGCATGTTGAGTGTTGTTGTACTTGACACGCCTCAATATTGATTGCATGGCAATGAGTTGGCTCTTCTTGAGCAGGCATTTCTCTTCCAGGAAGATATTCGTGCTCAACAGACCATTACTGACCAGTGAAGTTCGTCGTATTCTTGTCACATGTGAGACGTGCATTACTGGATAAAGCATACTGTACACATCAGCTGTACGTGTACGGCAGATAAGCGTTTGAATACACTATCATCCAGGCACAACTCCAGCAGTCAATCTTCAACTAACATAGCAGCTCACATCCTGGCTCTAAAATAATTAATTGCCAGATTTTATCTCAGCTGACAAGCACAAACACCCACGCCCTAGAGAAAGACTTACTAACATTGACGCACTGCAGAATTTTGTGTCGTATTGTCTACGCAAACAAACACGACCAAACAGAATAGATAAACTCAGGGTTTAGCCCGTCTCATTGATAAAAATATATTATACTATAACATAAATATCCTGCAAAATTAAATTAAATTCCACCTGTATTCCTTATGCACTTTTTATTAGTAACTAAAAATTTGTTTCATTGGAAACGTGACATTGAAATACTTATGAGAAGAGGAATGAAGACTTGAGTGAGTTTATTTGTAAATAATAGGGCGAAAATTCAAATGAAAGTGCAATACATGTCACCCTGCAACCCTGCTGGGTGCCGAGGTCGTGTTATGCGTCTCCCGCCACGCAGGTGTGTGACGCACGTGTTTGTTTTGCTCACGCTTGCGTAAGAGGCCAACTGGCTTCACGACTAACTTCAGTAGTTGCTTTGTTTCTTGTGTTGGTGGATGATACGGTGAGGAAAAGGAGGGAATGCAGTCAGTGGGAAAAGGAAGGAATAGTGGCATGGAAAGTAAACTAAATGAGTACGAAGGGAAATCTTCAATAAAGTGGAATTATAAACGAGAGTTTGTGAGGATGAGTTTATGAAAAGAAAAATTCCCGTAACGAATGGGAGAAAAAGAATTAACCGTCACAGCATACGTTAATATGTTTAACGTAACATGAATCTGCAGCAGGGAAATATTTAAGCCTTGGAAGATTGTTTTGTTTATTTTAAAAACAGCTACAGTATCAAGGCAACAATGACATTATTCTACCTAAGTTCACTCATGGGCCTGAAAAATATTTTTTAAAAAAGAACTTATGTTATACGAGAATCAATGTAATTCGTGCATCCGTGTCATGAAATGAGTTGTTGTGACTCCTATGTAATGAACTAAGAAGGACACCAAATTTCCCACTCTAAGACTTTCAATTGAAGTCGAAAGTTGAGATGCGGTTGCTTTATCGCTTTACGATCGTAACATTTGTGTTATCAGAGTATTAATTGTGATGACACCACCTCTAGGCAGTGAAATGCGCAGTATTTGCAGCACAGAAGAGTCGGCAACTGCAGCAGCTTCAAGTGAAAGTGACTCTGTGAGAGCACCTAAAGAAGGAGGTCGTGTCCACCATACTGACACCATTAACAGAACAAGCCAACAAAGATTTTGCAGATGTCGATGTTTTACGCATGTTTTCAAGTCATGCTATTTCCCTATACATTTTGGTGTCCTAGTGAGAGTTGTTTGTGCTTGATTGAATTTGTAAGAGTTTTTAACATGTTTAGTCAAACCAAAACGTGTTTGTTATTTTAATTTAAAAGCTACGTAATAAAACTTCAAAAGACAACTCTTAATTTTTTTTTTTCATGCATGTGCTTGAGATCTCGAACAACTCTGAAATGTATTTCATAGAAACAACCTACAAGTATGCACTTGTGAAAAAAATACAAATATTCTAAAAACAAGTCTTATACTCGTAGCGTCCACTATGAATTAATTATACTGTGTTAAAAATGAAGGACTTTAACTGCTTAAGAATGTCCTTGAGTCCAAGGTCTGAGCTTTGTAAATAATGTCTAGATATTCTCGCTAACAATCCTGCATGCCGCTTAGAACTATTCACTAGGGAAGGAAGCCGTGGTAAGTGGAGAGGCAAATTAGCAAATTAGCACCGTTTGCTCAGGAGGCTCTTTGTATACACACAGTATGACCCAGTCTACGTCTCCTGTTGCTTTACGCAATTCCTAAGCCCAGCTGTAGCTATGCTACACTGTGTGAAAATTTTTAGAGGAAATAAGAGAACACACTGTTCGTTTTTCTACTCGATCGGAGTTATTAGAACTATTCGAAAGAAAAGAAGATAAATTGCAGAATTAACACACGATGTTTAGTCGTTGGTCTTCTACCTGGTCATGTAGTGCATTGTATCAGAGCTTTTAATTTCGTTTGACCCAGATTTCGAAAACAAAGATCCTTCACCTGCTGCTAAAGGCCTTTAGTAACCCAGTCTACTTTTGACCAGACTGACGGCTTGTAGAACACCCTCAAGTATCGTACTTTTATTTCATTGTCCTTGCATTGAAAGTAACGAAACTGCGACGCTGTTTATTTTTGCTAGCGCGGGAAATTCCTGTGCGAAGAACAATTATCCTGAAAGAAGACGAAAAGAAAATATTGAGGGTATTGAAGTGACCTGGTTCATAGGCAGCCACGTGATCTGTCATCTCATGATATTACGGACAAAGAAATTTTCGGAAAGAAAACTGCCAACAAATGGCGGTAATCGATGGTGATTGTGATGTATGGAACTGGGAAATCTTGCGCTTTTTAATAAATTGAAGACATCCTGTAAGTCGTAGTACGCTACAACCGATCTTACAAGCAGGGCCTTGACTAATGAAGAGTATTCAAACAATGGGCACTGTAGAGTAGAACCTACTTTGCCTTATTGAATATAATTCCTAATGAGCTGTTCAAGGCAGGATTTCTTGTTATTTATTAAGAGCATGCAGAGCAATCCATAGTGTACCAATGAAGGAGAAACGAGGCTGTTCGTTACGATGTACATGCATGTTCTACGATACGACCATTAAGCTAGTGCTCAGTATTATTATTCCGTGTTCCCATCCCCTACTAATGTATGAGAGGGAAATGTTCGAAATTTGTGTACGAATTCTAAATCATTTAAATGCAAATAAGTTACCTTGCTACTCAATGAGCTCAGGTAGAAAGATAACGATGTAAAATGAGTAGAACGTAGAACAAGTACAATGAAAACAATTTGAAATAAGTACGATAAGGACAATATCTAAATACAATGAGAACAATGTACGAGTCTAATAAGGACAATATAAAATAATTACAATGCAAATAGTGGATCACAAGTACAATGATGAGAGCAGATAATAATTACAATATGAGCATTGCATAACGAGTATAAGAGGAATATTGTGCAGGAGTACAATGAGCAGGTTGAGTACAGTACAAGAGTGCTGTGTACTGCAGTGGACTGTTTCTCACTTCTCTACAGGAATTGAAATTGATGTCTGCGCGAGTCAGTTGCTCTGCCGCAGTACAACCTCTTAATTATGTATAATTTGCAACATATGTACAGTAACAGTCTAGAATCCTAACACTGTCTGCACATATTGTTGTTCAGGTTAGGCATTTGCAGTAAACAACTTCTTTCTGAAGAAAAATAGCGAATTGTGTTCAACAACTGCGTATTCCTTTCACAACCAAACGTGAAAATAGATAAACATTAATAAGCCCACTTTTATAAAAAGAAAATGGTACTAAAGACATGTTGGATGTGAATTCTGTGTCATTGACCTCATCTGGTAGATTCCAAAAGAGAAAGGATGTTCCAACAAAGAAACATCATCAGCCTTAAATTTCTTAAGCGAAAGATTGCCTGTGTCCTGAATTTACTCGTATGCAAATAAATGACGGGTGCTAAATATAATTAATTGCTAAACAACCCATAAACAAATAACAAATAGAAACCAATGATTTCTATTTCGTCAGAAATAAAACTTGAACATTCACATATCCTTTTTCTAGTATATTTTTAAATGATCGTGAGCTTACTGTCATCTCTCTTAAAATATAAAAATGTTAATTTTCAGTACGAAAATCATGTTGTCAAAGACACCACACTCCGCTCAGAAGAGAATCGTGTCATAGCATTCTGCATTACGTCGCTTAGCCCTGTTCTCAATTGAACCCCTAGCCTCCACTGACCTCACTCACACTAACCCACTTTTGTCATATGGCCTCCCTCTGTCCTTAGAGTCAGTTACAGTCACCAAGCGCAAAAAAAAGTTCTCTTAGAAGAAAGACCACGGCAGCCTTTGTGTGGGTAATAAGTGTTTGTGTGGGAGGAAGATTTGCTAGAAACGCCGGGCGGGGAATTAGTTTTGGAAGAAACTATATTTTCAAAGAAAGAAAAAGTGAAGAACAAGCAGGAAAAGGCTATCAGTGGAATCTGTAGAGGCTGCATGAGAACTACAAGCTGTCATTCTACAGACAAGAAATTTGCTTTTGAATAATGTAGAGCTTTTCGCTCTAAAAGGTGTGTGAGAATGCCTTGCTTTATATATTAGGAAAAAATACACAAAGTAGGTCCTACCTCAAGTAGTACTTCTTCTTCCTACCTATGCGGAGCATTTAATTGTAAAAGAAGGACTGAGCTGTGCTCTTGAAGTGATGAAAATAAGTTTCATTTCATTTTGGGTGCAATAATATTGTTTACTACACGTGCCAGTCATCCCATAAACTGATAAGAAAACACGACCGCAATATTAACAGTGTCTCTCTAAGGCCATATAAAGCAATGTTTTCATTACGGTGGCTAATTTAAAAATGAACTGATGACTAATTGATCTGAATATTCACAAGATAATTCACTAATTATTTCATATCATATTTTTTAGCAAAAAATCATCACAACTGTACAAAATTAACAATAAATTAAATTCTACGACTAAATTCATATTATTATATATAATAACACAAAATTATTATAATTGTATTGTAAAGTGTCATCAGTGTAATACAGAACATGACGTACTACACACTAATAACATTTTCAAGCATAAAAATTCTTTTAAGAATCATTTCTTCTAATTTGGTAACTAGAAGTTATGATGTGCAATTATTAAACTGAATAAATGAAGCATCGGTGAATAAAACTTGTTCTAATTGGTAATATATACATGCTTGCAAATGCCGGAACAGAAGCTGAATACACATTTGAAGAGTTTTTATCCTTCACTACTTAAATGTGTAGAGCAAAAATATTTTTACTTGAAATCTTTACAGCCTTTCAGCAAACTTTGGCGTGTGCAAGTACGTCAAAAAGTTATGCAATTACCGTGAATTTCAAGTAAATTCGGGAGGTAGACTTAAGAATCTTCACGCTTCATCGCAAATGAATTCACTTCATGTCAATAAATTGAATGGAAGCACATAAAATGTAAAAAATATGTTAAATACTTATTTGAACAGGAATTTCAATCCAACTTGTGCACAACTAACTGTGCAATGCATAAAATGTGGCAGCATAGAAGCCCAGCTGCTTCATCCACGCCTGTGTCATCATTGACGACTCAAAAAAGAAATGCAAGTTGGTTGATAGCTGTGTAACTTGTGAGAGGCTGCGAAAATTTCCTTTGCTAGAAATATCTAGAATTTACAGTTAGCCTTATATTCATATTTTCTGAAAATAGACATTGGGTGTAGCATTTTGCCCACGCCTAGCGAACGCATTATGTTCAAAGATTTGTATGATTGAAGCAATCAAGCGAGCGCTTTGAACATTGTCAGAGCTCGCTTTGAAAGAAAAGAAAAAAATTTTGGGTGGGAGCATCTGTATTCCCTCGCTGAAAGTTTGATGAATGCTGTTCCACAAAACAAATATTAAACCTTGTAAATTCCTAGAAGAAAAGAACTTTCATATACTGTCGTACAGTTCCTCACAAAAAGATCGGACAAGAAAGGTGCGAACAAATGCTCAGTGGAAACTCTCAAGGTTTCTTCAGTAACTTCGTACGAGTAAAAACAAGTTGCAATAAATAAGTCTTGATACCATATGCATGTTCTGAACTTCACTTACCATCAACATGCATAAATTCGACCTTGAGCGTTCTAACGCGCGTGAAGATAAACTATCTTTGGCAATGGTGCGACAAATGCGGCGCTTCTTTGTCTTCTCTATAGGATGCGAGTAGTCAATCCTTGCACAAAAAAATGATCCGTTTAATAACTTAAATCCTTTGAAGTTTTTTCATTGAATTGACGACTGTAATAAAAAAACGCTGACTGTAATAGTACATAATTCTATGTGTGACTATAAAATTGATTAAATATTCCCGGGAAATAATATATATGACCAGAAGCAAGATTTTCATTAACATCACGTAAATTCAACTACCTGCGTTAGTCACTCGGCCCAAGGAGAATTTACAACTTGTTGCGTAGGAAAGTGGTGGGATTAATATGAGCCAATTAAGTACCCAGACACACCGGACAGCGCCTGAGTACCCAGACACACCGGACAGCGCCTGAGTACCCAGACACCGGACAGCGCCTGAGTACCCAAACACACCGGACAGCGCCTGACTACCCAGACACACCGGACAGCGCCTGAGTACCCAGACACACCGGACAGCGTCTGTTGAGGACAGGCTTTGAATTTTGCCGGCACTACTCTTCCCTCCGTTTGCAACGAGCTCTGTGTCCCTCGTAGAGAAACAGATTCTGTCAACCCTACGTTGTTGATGAAGCAGAAAAAGTGTATATGTTTAAAAAACACAACTTCATAAAATTTAGGCTTAAGCAAAATTGAAAATTTCTTCTAAAATCATTACGTTTCCATCACCGTTCGTGGTAGGTATAGTCTTTGTTTGGTCGCAGGAAGTTTTGTCCCGTCCTCATACACGTTATATTATGATATCATGGCCATGAACTCGATTTTTCATTTATTTGATCACAAAACTTCTTTCAAAAAGTAGTATTACACTTGAAATAAGCTCTAGTAAATTATAATCTTGATTTCAACTAATTTTCTTCCACAAAGTTGTTTTATGAGGAAATGGTAAATTTAATTTCCTATAAATTTCAATATTGACGGTTGTTTTACAAACGCAAGTCCAACTAACACGAAGATTGTTTTCCAGTTGTTCTCTAGTGACGAAAAGATCATCATGATCAGTTCGATGCATTCAACTACCGCTCGAACTGCAACTCTCAGAAATTATTAATGTTTTCTGCAAAGTTTTCTGCAGCCTTTGAAGTAACTCTGAAATTGTTTAACTTATTTTAATAGTGTTATCTACGTTATTTCCTCTATGATTTATTCATTTCTAGAAAATATAATCGATGTTAAGAGTTTTTGGATTTTCTATCAGTCATAATATAACAGCCGACGTTTGCTAATCATTCGATGGCACTCAGGTTGATATTTACCCAAGGATTATGGTTCTATATTTCTTTACGGCCCAGGAAGCTATTGATAGAACAGATGATTCATTTGAAGCTACGAATTTCTTTATCTATTCGGCTTACAGCTCTCAATATCAATTGCTGTTTAAAATACCGAGGCGGTGATCATCTAAGCGCATCATGTGTCAGTCAACAACCCCGCATGTGGAAACCTTGGAATGTTCTTTGAGTCTGCAGTTTCCTTTAAAGTTCAACTCAAGTTTGTCTTCATGCAACAAATCAGTAATATCAATGAAATAATTTCCAACATGTAAAAAGTTCTACGTAACCTGTGCTAGTTCTGCTGATAATTACGCGCAAACACAAGAATTAAAATACGGCAACAGGAACGAGCTGTCTAGTCCATTTCGACCCTTGTCCTACGCTGTCGAAAATCATACAAAAGTTCTTGTAGTGCCTTGAATCAGAACTTCATAACACTGGGAGTTTTTTATTCAATATTTTATTCAATGCTTGGAAGAGGTTCGCTTAGTTCTTCGGATGTTTCTTTGAGCATTCGGGAAGCAAGGCCGTCAAGACCAGTCGATTTATATGGATTTAAAATACTAGGCTGTTTTTTTACCCCTTCTACTGTTAATATACACTTTGCCAGGATTTCCTGGAGAATTAAGGCGTAAGGCTCTGGGATTTAAGTCAAATCTTCACGAGTGAACGCTAAAGTAAAGTATGTATTTAGGATCCTGGCTTTGTTTTAATTGTCCGTTTGCATTAAGCCATCAATGTGTATCAGTAGTAAAATATTATCTCTGTACAAATATGGTGGTGTCTCATTCATTTACAGATATAAATTTAAAGATATAAATCGATAGTATGGGGTAAATCATTTCGTGAATAAATCCCCTAGAATAATGATCGAGAAGATGAATGACATGAACTGTTATTGAAGAAATTCATCCAATCAGGAAGGAGAACAAAGCCTCATTCCGTAAACACAAAATTGAATTTGTATCTCACTTTTGGCACCGCATCTAGCCAAAAATATGTGTCATCTTGAGCAGCAAAGAATATTTACCTTCTCTTTCACGAACGAAAAGTATGCGTAGGGGAAAAATAACAAATGGAAATGAGAGAAAGCACTACAAAACAAATTTTGCGTATAATTTAACTAAATAATATCTGCCCATCTGTGAATTTGAACGTAGTACAGCAGGAATTATCCACTGCTTTACCTGTCACGTGGGAAGACAGACGGTCACAGAACTTGGCATTTGGTCCAAGAACGCACTTGCCTGCATCAGGCTGTTCACATGTCACAGCCTGGAGCGCCGATGTCACGTTCTCGAACGTGCTATTTCTTAAGCTTTTCTTCGCGCACATTTTTCCTCTTCTTGAATGTCTTTCTAGGGAAATAATCAGCGTCATTCCTCGGTCGTACATGCAGTTTGTTCGTATCATTTTCCTCATTTCTTGTTGCTTTTTCTCTGAAATATTGCCCTCTGAGTTTTTCTGTTCTTTTCGCTTTCCTTCCTCTTCCTCCTTTTCCTTGTTTCGCTAACTTGTTATCTATTCAGCACTTCCTTTGACGCTACATTTCCTCTGATAGATAAAATTTGCTTAGTTTTACCCATTTCAGAAAAGAAAGGTGATGAAATAAATTCACACACAAGAAATCGAAACCTCATGAAAATTTCATGTCCCCAAAGCAATTCACAAAAAGAGCTGTAACCACTCAATAAAGATACATGCATGTCAATTATTTCTTTCTAACTGTCAATACCTTCTTTTAATCAAGAACACTAATATGTCGTCAAAAATCGTTAAAAGTTATTCCTGAATATCTCCTAAAATAACAACACATAAATGATTAGTTTGGCAAATATTATCTCACTAACAAGGAGACAGAGTAGCTCATTACTTATAAAATTCATCGCCATCCTATAAGTAGATGATTAAAAAGTTGTTAGTTCATCTACCTTATTACTATTTTGGTCATTTATTCATTACTCAAGTATCTGTGAGTATATTGAGCTAACATTTGCAAATTTTTCTTCCTAAACATTGATGTTCAGACGTATTTACTATGATTTGATTTCATTGTTACGCTGTGCGGTATAAATACTCGTAAGGAAAGTATTCAAATATTGGATTATGCTTGACCCCAAATATACTTCAATCTCTTGAAGGCAGGTACATTTTCAAGCAGAAAAGTTATAATAGGGACTAGAAACTTTGTTCTCTTTCTTTTAAATAAAGAAAAACTGATCTACTCTCACAATGAAAAATCGTGTGTATCCGTTTACTGAAAACAATTTTAAGACGGAAGTCTCAATTAATAAAAAAAATCTTTTTACCAGAGTGTGTTGGAAGAAGACGGGACACCGGTTTACAAACTTAGAATGTGTTCCCTCACGGAAGCCTCAGAAAAGTTATAAACAGCGAAGCCAGAAAAAACAGATCGTCTACTAACTCGCAGCTTGGCAACGCGCGAAAGGGCGACCTTGCTGCTGCGCCTGTGTGCCGTCGCGGTGGCTGCCCGAACTTTCATGTTCAGAACTTCACACGACTCCCACTACTGACTGAGTCTAGGGCACAAATGTGTTCATTTGGTTCTGTCGCTAAGCATTGCCAGGTTACTTTCCCGTCTATTTTCTCTCGGAATAGTTCCGTATGTGGCTGATCAATTCGGGGAATATGAGCTTGTTTAGTTATTTAGGTAATAGCAAGGTATGTTCACCCTCAGTCTTCGTAAAGAGTAGTTAGAGCACAGACAGTAACTCACCACAGAACGGGAGCCATAACAACCGATTAGAATTCTTCCGCTTGTTGGGCACAGTTTTCTCTGCTCGCAATACAGGAAGAGAGCACAGCATTAGTATTACTCAACTCAAGGATCCTCACAGAACTTTAATATTTTCTGAGTGCAATAGCACAAAATAGAAACGTAACATTCTTCAAAATACTTGTTAAAATTCCCACGAAATACTCAGAGTTACATTAAAAACACAGAGACATCGAGTAATATTTTCCCTGCTGATAGTAAAAACTATTAGTAACCTCTTTACAAGAGGACGAAAGCATCCAAGAATACCTCACTGGCAATTTACTTCTCAAATAATTATAAATGTACTCGTAATTTCTGACTTGAATAAGGGAAATTCGATGGTTGTCAATTTAGATCTCAAATGTATCTAGTAACAATTGTGGTCACTTTATAAGTGTGTTTCTGAGTCCGAGTACAGGAAAAGCACGTCGCGGTGTGGGCGATGTTGATGAAATGGAGTCGAAATTGACCGACGCTCTCGCTCAACGAAACCAATATTAAGAAGTGGGTTTCTTGAAAATATATTAATAAAGCTCTTTATAAGTATATGATGAAAATTGCACCGGACGTTTCATAAAATTCAACTATTATACCATAGTTTTCAGCTCTTATGTTCAATAGAATTGAGTAGCACTATGTACCTCTTCGAGGTTTCATGCAAAGTTCTTACTTATTGAATGCTGATTGCTGATCAAATAAACCATTAAATACCCTATGGAAATGCTGCTGAAAGTCATAACAAAAGTTCCTATCCAAAATGACATTACCTTGGGAAATTTGCCATCGTTTTATAATACTTTTATTTCAGAAACGTTTCGTAAAACTGTAACGAGAGTATAAGAAAAAACAGTAACAGGAGTATAACAGAAAACTGTAGCGTGAGATATAAAAACTGTAACTTGAATGCAAGCAAAAAGGGTTGATATAAAATTTGATTCCTATAATTACTGCGACGTTGATCGATGGTAGAAGCGATTATAATTTCTTCACGTGTTAGTGACTAAACAACTTTACCATGCAATCTAAATTACGTTACATCGATAAGGAATCGGCATGTTGACTTTACAGCCGTGGTTTACTTTGTTCGTTAGCAGATTTCGTGTTCATCGTCGTCGGTAAGAATCATTCCCATTTAGGTTTCGCATGATCTTATTGAGCACACAAAGGATGACGTGTAGATTGATAAACGTGAAGTGTAACTTTATTATTTATAGTTTTTGTTATTTCTTCTCGACTTGTACAGTCATTTCTCATGAATCCTCCTTGACCCCGACTTGGAAAAGTTTTACGACTTGACGTCATTTTATGTATTCGACACATTGGTTTTTTGAACTGTTGTTTGCAAGACATTCGTTCTATGGTGAATCGTACTTTACCTCGTGTTGACTACTGGTACCTCAACATTCAACAAAAATTGAGGAAATTGCTAAAATTGAAATAATGTTTTTTACAAGTGTTTACCAAACCAGTTGTTTAACCATGGTTGATTATTTTCAATGATTTATCTTATTGACATCAAATACTTTCTTGAAAGTCATTGATGAGTTGAAAATCATTGCTATGAATAATCTAAGAATACACAGTACTAAATGATGAAAAAAAATTAGTCAAAATTTGATTTCTTCACTCCACTCTTAAAGGGGAAAAACCATTTAAAGTCTAAAATAAAGTATCATACGTAGGTCAACGATGAAACACTGCAGGTCTTGGGATATTTGCGTATTAATTAAGAAAACATTAGTCCCTTTCAAGTTCTGCGCATAGGTGTTAAAACATTATCCCACTATATAGTAAAGCACAATTTGTTGCTTGCTTGCGTAGTCCGTCTCTCTGTGACGCTCTTAAGGATTTAGATATAAATAAATTCGGTAGGGTATACCTGTATTGTAAGCATTTTATTAGGGATACCAATGGTGTAACATCACTATAATAATAAGATCCGCGTCCGTCCGTTCGTCCGTGTGACCCCTTCTCGAGTCCGTATCGTGGATACCGAGTTCGGCGGTATATTGGGGCTCAAAAATACTGTATTCTAAGTGTTTATTACTGTCACAAGAAAAATAAGTTACCTTCGAAATAAGCTTAAGCATGGAAACTCCACTGGAACGAAAAAAAGACTGAATCGAGAGCGAAAAAGAAGAGCGAGAGAAAGATTATGTCAAGAAAGATTTATAAATATTTTTTGCCATCATTTTTGTTGGCACGGGTACACTGCTGCGAAAAATTGAGACACACCGAAATGCATGCTAGGATAATAACTGTCAGTGGACGCTCTCTTTTAATTGATAATGCGAAAAGAAATGTTTTAAATTAGTTTGACCAGTAACCTGGCTACCATTTAGTATAAGGCCAAAAATTTTGGAAATTGAGTTATTATTTCCGGAATTATGATTTTCTTGAGAAGCTTCAAAGAGATAATAGAGGATATTTCAGAATAAAATTCCGGCAAAAAAAGCCAACATTGGTAGAAACGTGTCCAACCGTAAGAGAGAAGCAGCAAGACTTCGCCAGCAAGAAAGACGTTGTTCGTCCGATAGAAAACTGATTCTCTTCCCAAGCCCAAAACTGATTCGTTTGGAAAAAATTATTAACGGGCATTGCACTAGTTGTTATAAAAACACGCCCTTTTCCCGTTAATAACCTTCTTTTCCTGTACGCCCATGTTATTGGTAGATAAGATACAGAATGAAAGTTCTATATATATTTATGAAAAATATTCATTTGAAACACAATAATTAAAACACAGTGACTCTTTAATACCTTCGTTTTTATAATAATTTCAAATTAATCAAATCTGATCAAATTTATAATGCAATTATGGATAGAAAAATCTTTATTTTCTTCACTTTTAAACCGTGGAATTTCCACGGGAACTAACTAGTAACCATATAAACAGTAGACACGGGTTTTAAGCCAAATAATCAAGTAAAGTACTAAATAAAGTGACCATTATTAGTATGCAAAAACCAAATGTTTTTTCATTTAGGCTTAGTCCAAGACGACTATTAGTTTGAGAGCTTTCTTTCCATTGAATGTTTTACGTTTTAACGTGGGTCTAAGGTCACATTGTTCGGAGTGTACAGATATTTTATATGTGTGCATATTTGATTTAGGTATAAGTAATACTTTACTTCATAAACCATGATAAACTGCTCATCAAACTTTCGTTGAGCATAAAAGACAACATTCATGTGTCCATCCTTTAGAAAAGAGTATTCCTCGTCCAAGAAATAGGACATTTTCCGGCAGAAAGAACACTACCCGAGGCATGCAAGACGGAAAACATGCGCTGCTTTCCGGGTATAGGAATTCAATAAAAGCAAGGGGAGGTTAGTGTGGGAGGCAGGTGCAGGCTGCACTCAACTTGTTAAGATTTCGTAGAATCATAGCCTCAATTAGCTAACGCTAACGAGTGCAAGAAATGTACTTCGTTTGTGAAATAATTCTTTTTCTTCACTTGAGTTAGAATTTACTCTTTGTTTAACTTATCCTTGGGTATTGAAATTCAATAGGAGAAGGAAGTTTTTTTTGGTGTGGGATAAAATATGAAATCGTCTATTCGTACAAACAGCTGTTGGTGTTCGTGTGTGACTTACGAATGATTGTTACACGCTTCTGGGCCAGAAGCGTGTTATACACAAGCGTGTTATTCAAAAGTGTTACGCACTTCTGGCACCCCAAGCGTGTTATATTATCATTCTAAATACTAACTAACCAACTGTGACACGTTTACGCAGATGAAACAAAGATTCGATGTTGGCTTTCGGGCCCGATGCTAGAGTTTAGCGTCACATTTTCTAAGTGATACAATTCATCGAATATGTGCGGAAAACACTAAATATGATCTCACGAATGTTGATAAAAATCCAGAGCTTTACATCGATACGTTACTAAGTGTCATCATTTTAAGATTAATTTTACGTTACACTGAGTTATCAGAATGAAATTTGTGTTTTTTATGGTTTCCTTATTATTTTCCGTCTTGCTCATCAGTGTGGTGTCGTTACTGAAGAAAGCTAATCAGTGTGGTCTTGTTACTTACGAAGGCTCATCATTATGGTCTCATATTGAAGTTGAATAGTTATTACTACCCTTGAATTTTGACTTCTGAGTTAATACAAATTATAAATTACCAACTCGTAGAAGCATCTAAAAAGAGATATTTGAAGGCGATAAAATAGATGTTAAGATTAAGAAAAAGTTAGCACCAAAATGTGATACACATGGAACCAGACCTACTAAAATAAAGACTGCTACAAACTAGCAAACAGGAATAAAGCCAAATAAACAAAAAGAAAATTGTGATAGGTTCAAATAACATGAGCTCCGTCGACTCAAAAATGTACAAACACAAGTCTGATGGCCACCGTATCCTACAAGTCTGATGGCCACCGTATCTTACAAGTCTGATGGCCACCGTATCTTACAAGTCTGATGGCCACCGTATCTTACAAGTCTGATGGCCACCGTCTCCTACAAGTCTGATGGCCACCATATCTTACAAGTCTGATGGCCACCGTATCTTACAAGTCTGATAGTCTGATAGAATGAGTGCATGCTGTATAAAAAAACTGGGGAGATAGGAATGGGAATGATTAATTTTGTCCGAGCGCAAGTTACACAGTACACAAACACTTGTACTGTACGAGTAGTTGAAAAACGAAGAACTGACGAATAAAAGACACTGGAGAAATCAATTGAGATACAAGATAATTGGCTCAACAAAGTCTAATGTCTTCTCAATGGCTTCTGTCTCAAAGTAGTTTTTCATTGTTTAACTTGAGTAATTTAATACGCTATTAACCTGCACCCAAGTACTTTCTTTCTGACCGCCTAAGTTCTACAAAGTTATAAAGTGGTCAGGGCACACTTTGACTTACAAAAGTTCATTAAATCATAAGTTTAATAAGAGTCTACCTTAAAAAATATATTTTTGTTTTATTCAATCTTACGGCACAAAATTACTTGATTCTGCGGAATTCATATCAGAAATATTATAGGTCTCAAATTTAACCTAAATGCAAAGATAGTCGTACCAAGCTCATTTCACCTCCTGATTGGTGATACATAGACAGAAATTTTCTGCCAATGATAATATTTGTTCAAAATTTGATGCTACACTACATTCAGAAACTTTTAAGAAAAATAATTAGGTTGCAGTACCTTTACCATGAAATGATCATGTCTATCACTCTGACTACATAGATGTTCGGAGTAAAGGTTTTACTATAACTAAGTAAAAATCCATATTTCAATAATGCTGTTGGTACACACTTGTAAACCGGAAAGCAAAACTACAATAAATTGTTTGTGTGTAGTTGAAACCAAAACTCATGAACTTGAAGAGATGTAAGGTCCTCGATACTTGTAGCAAGAAATTTGCTTATAGAGAAGTCCATATTTTTTCATTCCGTAAGAATTGATTTTGATGATGAGTTACTGTAAAGCTGCTCGTATAATGTACCAGCTTTGCCACTTATAATGATAATCTACCACAAGAAAGCCTAGGAAGACATGACCCAAGTAAAAACAAGAATTTACTCATCTCTTAGATATGGTATCGAATTTTGTCGGTGATGATGCAAGATAAACGAACGCGTCGTTGTCTAAGAATGACGACACTGTAGCCCGAAGCTTCATGAACAAACCCTTGAGAAGTAGTTTTCATTCGAGCTGAAGGACGATGGAAAGTCGAATGAAGCCCTAGATACCAGAAACTTAGATTTATTTTCATTTCACACATGACGAGGTCGACCTCGTGACATATTTTACCGGTCACTGACTCTTCCGCATTCGGGCTGCTCGGTCGGAAGAAACTGAAGGCCGTACTGGAGAATAACTTATCGCTGGTGGTCACTGAGTGAAGTGCTTTAGAAACAATGCTCAGAACATCGATTTACAGTATTTCCTAGAATGAATGAATGAACGATGCTAGCATGTGATAAAGATACTGAACAAAGCAAGCTGGCAGTTTTACAATTATTTTAGCAAACGAAAGAACTTATTTATAGCTGTCAGATACAAACTGCATTGTGTGTTTCATAAAGATGAAATACGTTGAATGTGAATATTCTCCTATATTTGACCTGGAATGTGATCATTAATAAATAAAAAATAATTATTTAAATTATCATCTGTTTAATGATTGTAAAAAGAAAAGTGTTTGCTATAAAGCATTCCAATAAAGACCTCAATGATTGAAATGGAATAAGTCATCATTTTATTCAATATTTTTCCAGTGTTTGTAAATTTTATAGAACGTAATATTTCTGCCTGATCAGAAAAATCTTTATCCAATTTGAAGCTTTGCAATGAACATTTTGATGCAATTTGCATAACCAGTCACGGGAAAATATTTTTTTAAAACTCATTACGAAAACTCAGAAAATTTATTGATGTTGTCACTATTTTTTTTCTTAATGCCCTGAATATTTTCAGTTACAGCTTATGAGTTACATATGCTGCAAAAAGCTGTTTGGGGAAATTTTGTAGCTTTTTCGATAAAGAGGCACAGAATTCCAGTAGCTCTTGAGTAACTCACTGTGACTCCATTTAAACTTCTGTTAATGAAAGAATTCAAATTTGAGTGATTCTTAGATATCTGAGTGCGACCATACTCCTCGTAAATTGCTTTAGATAGACTCAGACCTTTGAACTTTAGAAAACTCGCTCTGAACTTGCATCGTGTGCTGGGTACATTTTTTTATACTACATCGAGCTCAAGATTGTTGAGTGCGAGTCGATAGCACAACTGAATGAATAAGTATCGTGCATAGGAGTATAATAACATTAAATTAAGCCAGTGTGATAAAATTAGGTAACTGTAATAAGATTATTGAAATAAGTCCGATTATTAACGATTGTCTGACACTAATATTAGAGAAGTAGGTTTAAATACATTTTTTTTAAATTAGAGTTAAAAATGGCACTAAATATTTGAAAACATAATACATAGTTATGAGCATACAGATGGTTTAAAGTTTGCTTTCATTACTGCAAAATTAAATAAAAATTCATCAAACTTTTGGACTATAAATCTGATACCAGAGATTTCAAAATTAACTCAGAAGAAATTACAGTAAAATTAAAGAACGATTAGCTGGATGAAGCTTCACCCATTGTCTATGAAACACAATTGCATCACTACATGGCATAATAAGTCTATAAGAATTCATTCACTTACATATATCATGTCCTAACCTTGAATTCTGGCTGCAAATTATTGATAATCATAAATTTATTAATTGATACTTGCTATAAATACCATAAAATAACCAATAAATACCTGTATCACTACCGTTATTTTATATATTCAATATAGACTACAAAATACAACAAGGTTACTTGACAATCATATATCAGTTCATTTGTTTGTATTCATCGTAATTTTTTTGTTGGTATATATCAAATGGAAATAATTTTCCACTGGGTTTCATGATTTCATTTTCATTACTGCGAGTGAAATTTGGATAGGTTTGAACGTCGAACTAGCTGTTGTTAGATATTCTTTTTTTTTAATTCAGTCAAGAAGCAATTTCAATCTTTCTACCTGTACTTCAATAATAGCTTGAAAATATTTCTTACACATGTAAAACTCAACAAGCACTATATCATGAAAATTTAACGTACACAGAAGAAACAATGAGCTTCAATAGATATTCGTATTTTCAAGTTGTTTTCCACATTTGGTTTGTCCCAAACGCAAACTCAAACAGAGTAATCTACATGCATATCTAAAGGAAATGGGAAGCGAAAGCTTCATTCATATTACGCTCTACACTCTTACCATCTTCTAACTCGGTAATTTTGACTGAAGCAAGCGAGATAATCCAACCATTGAGTTTAGAGTGGGCGAATGTTGTACCAACAACAGGCGATAGATGACTACAGTGGTGAATATTAAAATTTCTGAATTAGAGAAACCTGATAACTTTGCTACCACAAAAAAAAATTTCACAAGCAAGCTTCAAAAGGTTTGAGCACGTTGTTGAGGCGGTTGTACATGTCATCTTGAAGATGTGTCAACGAATTACATAGATCTAGAAACGAAGTCAAAGCTGAAGATCACCTTGCGAACAACGTGCGGTCGCTGTGGCCAAGGTCGCTGCAGGCCATGTGAGCTCCACACACCGCGTTACTCACACATAAATGAAGACCAATGATTTAATATATCTTCTTCATAACACCATCATGTGTATCAAAAATCATGCACTGTTTTCAAGGGTTTGGATGTGTAGGCTTTCCCAAACCCATCTCCTAAGGGATTAAAAATATCATCAATAAAGCATATTCAATAGAGTAAGTTGCTCAAAATTCCTTTTCTGTGCTATAGCTATCATAAGTTGTAATTTTTTCCGACTATTAGTTTTCATTATATCATTTGAGGTTTTATGTAATACGTCCTACTTTTTTCCTGATACACACACACTCTGAATCACAACGCACGATTGATCAGCTTACACCACTGACCAGAATGTCACAAATTGTTTAGGACAAATACTACACTTTGTTCGAGACCACCCTACCCCCAACCAACGTTCAATAATCTCTCTGCTTCAGATGACACCTACGTAATACTCAGTAGCCTTGCCAGTATGAGGACAACATGCCAAGTCGGGCTGTCCTAGAGATGTACGACCTGAACCTTGGAAAAGAGCCTTTGAACGCTAATCAAAGGCTCATCTTGATTTGAGCTCGAGAGGAAAGGGGAACGACCGGCGGACGGAGTTTGTAATCGAGTTCCTCTTGTCATGCAGCATGAAATTGGATTCGTTGGATCAAAACGAAGCTGAGTGGCTTTTTTTATCGAAATGGATATGTTTTTTGGTATTCTAGCGATGTGCGGCTTCGATGTGAAGGATACACTGGAACCGTGATCTTATAACTATGTATATTTCATATTATAAGAGATATGCTGAAAAATTGATAATTTTAAAGCAGCATGTGAGGTATAAATATTGCTTGAAATTATTTAAATCTGTAATTAAAATGTAAATTTATGATTGAAAGCTTCAGAAAAAACGTTTCTATTCTACTCGTATTTAGTTATAGCTGGGTAACTTCATAGTTTAGTATAACCTACCCATTCAAAATGAATAGTAGTTAAGTCATAAGTGAGAATTCTTCAGTGGATCCTAGAAACATTTTCATGGGGGAAATGTTTTAATTCAAGATTGGAAAACATTTAGTTAAGTTGTTTGTGTTTCAAGTATTCATGGTACGACAATCAACAGCAACAAAAATTTATGCAGGCACATACGAATGAATGAATGCATCTTTTCAAATTGAGTTGTGTTATTCTCCACATCTGTTGGAGTTATCAGACAATAAGTTAACACCCTGTGCCTGGTACTAAATGGAGTCGTATCAACATCCACACTCGCTCGTTGGACCTTGTGTCCGCCAATTATCCATGCAGCAAGGCAAACTGATGGCAGAGAGGGGAAGCGTCATTCGACACTCGGGGGAAAGAAAGGTCAGCAACGCGTAGGTGGTTGAACACCCACGCCTTGTTTCAGTTTCTATTTTCTATTTGATAACTATAATAAGGTCAAATTCAGTGACAACTTTGATAGGTTTCGTCTAACAGATTTCTTAGACAGGTTGTTATTGATAAAAAATTTAATAAAAATTAGTTTACTGTCTTTTCATTCAGGCATATCATACTATCGCTTTGAATGTTATCTCAAATCTTGACTTAAATTTTCTTCTTAAAGGAAAGAGTTATTATCTACAAAATTATTCTCTGTTATCATACGCAGAATATCATTTCACATATTCCAACTAAATATTATTTGTACTTTTACTGCAGTTCCATATATCATTCATAGTTTTTTATAATAAAAATTATCTTACTATCGTAGGTATAATTTATTAGTGAAATAGTTTTTTAGACTGCTGAAGTTTCAGTAAAACTTCCATCGTGTAAAATTTGTGTTGGAGAGCAAGTTCAGCTTGCATCAACTATGCAACTACGATGAGTACTCTAATTAATCTTGTCTGTCTTCATTGGTGTTTTAAGAGTAGAGAAGCTAATTTTTACATGAAAAATGAGAATACTAATAGCACCTTGCAGCTTCCCGAATTTGTTTGTTATTTTGTATCTACATCTCAACTGTGTTAGTTTTGTGATCACATAATTTATCGCACACAATTAGTGTGTGTTTTCAAATACCCAAACAGGCATGAAGCTCATCCAGGTAGCTTACAGATTTCACTTTTTAACTGTCAGCCTTGCACAAAATTCAAATGAAACCTACTACTTTTTTAGTAACATTTATATTGTATACTGTCCGTCAGTAACTCAGTATGGAAAAACTACTTCATGAAATCGTATGTCTTGAAATTGTTGCTATATAACTTCTTTAGAACGTTTCGAATTTCTATCAATCAAATTTAACTTTTTCTCATTAAAAATGTGTGGTCAAAACGAAATGAAGACAATTTAATAAGATAAATTCAACAGTAGCGAATGATCGTTCGGCTACATGTAGAATGAAAAACAGTAATGTGCTAGGTAGATAGCCTAAGCAGTTTACAAACGTTTGCCTTATCACAATAGACGTAGTTATTGCACCCAGATCAACAGTCATCTAGGAGTATCATTCCTTTAACGTACCTGTGCTTTTTTATTTCTGACGTTTGTGAAAGTTTTGTACCATGAATAGGATGGAGGCGAATCACTTCTCATTTCTATCTAACACTACACTCAGAAAACGAATGCATGCGAGGTAGGGGAAGCGAGTAACATATTTCTCGGTCGTTCATTTTGTAGTGCGAATGAAGCATTTCAATCACATCCATTGTCCATATTGTTCATATCTATAGTACCTTCAAGGTTCAAACGCATATTTGAAAACTACATGCTTTTTGAGCCATTTTCAGTTGCAACAGAGCATTAAGAACATTTACCATATGAGGATAGTTTCCTTAGTATCAGCCAGTTACGATATCTTATTTTGATATGACATGCAATGTTGTATTTCCTGCTTGAAGCTAGAGACTTGCTCTTAGTGATCCTAGTCTACTTGCAGGACGAAGATGTAGCGACCTACTCGCTGCAAAACAACAGAATTCGAAGAAGTACATGGATTGTGAAGTTTTATCTCGAGATAAATCATGTATTTCTGTGATTAAAGAACTTGTTACTAAAACCCTTCATTCCAATTCTGTAGCTCTTGATATCCAGCTTAATTGCTAATTTAAAATAAAATCGTAACAAAACGCTTTCTTAATTCATCGCTTTGTTTATTAAAATACGGTATATAAGATACTCCCACTGATTTTGCAATGAAAAGTAACAATTACACCAGACCTTGGGGTTGTTTATGTCCACCAGAAAATACATATACTGAAAAGATTATAAATGCCGGATAAAAAATAAACCCTCGTGGCTGAACCCTGTCTTTCTGAGAAATTCGTCCGTTTCCTTTGTCGATGAGGCATAGGTACATCCCAGTAGAATGTCCTGGGGATTCTGCTGAGACTATTTCCAAGATAAGTTTTCAGCATGCTTTCGTTTCAAGGGCTTTTGTATATCTTCTAGGTATATATTTTCCAATAACTGAAGGGTATTAGAAAAAATGCATGGTTTATTCCTATAATCATGTGATCATGTCTCTTGTCGCAGCTATTATATGTAGCCCGAATGTTAGCTGAGTCTAAGTACCCTGTGTAATGGTAAAGATTATTAGTACGTTCAATTGTTTCAGAAACTCATGAAATATATTAAGAAGCAGATTACAGATATCGACTCATAATTACAAGAGTATATTTTGAATCTTAAGTGTCTCAATTGCATAGCTCGTGTTAAGGTTTCTTGTTGACATGCCTCGCTACGCGTTATCACGTAATGAAGACAATGTCACCCGATTTAGGTTAAACTATGTAAGTTACATAGCGTCATTTGATGCATGAACAAAGGCAACAACTGCAGTAATCGCGAGCCCCCCTCGCCCGTCCCCTTCAGCAGTGACGTGGTGGCTACGTCAAAAATTCGGTTTGAAGACAGTGACGTCAATTGGAAAGTTTCTCTCGAGAATCTGTTTTCTTGCTTGAAAAGTAGAAAAAATGAAAGAAATCTTTCTTGCTTACCATATTCAAGCGTTTGCAAACTAAATAATTAACATCCTTTCGCAATAGAGTAACATGAAGACATTCAATGCTCGGTTGGCAGCCCGGCAGGGAGCAGCCATGGCCTGGCATTGACTAGCTGGTCAGTTGAGGCCGTGGCTGTGCTCAGGTGGCAAATGCTGCGCCTCATGCTCACTGTTCAGCCTAAAGTCAATGGCGAACTGGAAAGCAGAGCAGTATTTAACTGCATGTGAGCGGGAATGGCTTACACTACTAGTCAAGCCTCGACTGATACAGTATCGTATAGTGCGCTATCAGAAAGTTCATTCGATATAGAAGACAGTGAATCATCTAAAGACGGGACTTCAGTGAGTGATAGTGGTGCTAGCGGCAATAGCGTTGTTCTTGCAGTGCCTAGCATGCCTCCTTACTCAGATATGGCTGAGAAGAAGACTCAGAGTGCTGATGCGATAGGCATAGTAAGCTCTGATTTGGAGGACATTTCTTGCGGGACTAAAAAGAAAAAAATAAGCATGAGCAAAGGCGAGGGAGTGAGGAACGAGCGGAACTTCGGGAGTGAATGCCGTGCTCTTAAAGCCGGAGGGGAGCTTGGCAAGCGAGTCAGTGTAGCTGCAGGCGAGCTCGAAGGTGGTTGTGCAAAGTTTAACTTGGCCACTGAGATGGAGCGAGTTAACCCTGATATTTGCACCTATGGTCGATCTGGCAGTCCCTATCTTTCTTCTGAAAATGATTGGGAGGCAAGCGACCATAGTGATACTGATGCTGATCACAGTGATAGCAGTGACGATGACAATCCAACCTCCCAGGTGGATCGCATGATTGAAAGAGGAGCAAGACTTATAATGGATGGAGAAAATTCCAACTTATCATCAGAGACCGACGATACAGATGACAGTGACGATGATGGAGAGTTTGACTATGACAGCGACATTACCGATGTCTCACCTTTGGTATCAACCAGCGTCAGTCCTTTCAGTTTCTCACCAGTGTTGAAACGGAAAAATCTGCCATCAGCCAGTTCAGTAAAACCTCCTTTTATGAGATACTACAGCCACCGTGGACATGATGGAGATGTAGAAGACGAAATAGAAGATGAGTACCACCACAATCAGCACCAATATGCTAAACACGAGTACAGCTCCAACGACGTCTACGGAAGAGACTGTGCGTCTGGTGTTGATGCTGACATGTCATTGGTAGTTCAAGCTCTTCTAAAAATTGGTCTTGAGTCGAGAGCGAATGGAACAGAAAATGAGAAAAGTGATAGCTTGCAAGAACTTGATAACCACAATCTTCCAGCTCTGGGATCCTCGTCCCACCTCGATCCCATCCAATCCAATCCACACCACAGGCATCTCAGGAAAAACTCTCACCCCAGAAGAAAAAATATGTCTTTTACTAACGAAGAAGTTAGAATAATCAATAGAGACAATTCTATTATTTTAGAAAAGTTATTAGCTGTTAGCAAAAGGAGCGAAAAGTCTCCGCATAGCCACGCTGGTGTTAAACAGTATTGTTCCAAACCTTCAAATTCTGCGGTCACCAGACGAAAACAAGAAGAGGGAATTAAAAAGGAAAATCTGGTGAGTTTATTTGTTTAATAAATAAATTGATTACTTTTTTTAAGAGCGTTGCAAAGATAGTTTGCTTCACCCAACCATTAGAGTCATGACAAGATAAGAGGTACTTTGCAAGTGAGAGAATTTCTAATTTGTGTGTCGTTATTGTGAGTGAAATGAGTGGATTTTTTAAGTTTCGTGTGGCTTGTGATTGTCTACTGTTCAAAAGCACAAAGGTCTGAAGTTGAGGTTGTTTTAAAATACTCTAAATTTCATCAACTAAAGCGGTTGTTTTAGAAACAATTGTTATCTATTATTGCAATAGTATAATCCTGCTTTACACAGTTGCTCAAAAAGGAGAATAAAATTAAAATCGAGTAATTATTTGAAAATTGAACGCAAATTTTCAAAAAAACTTATAAAGGACAATAAATATCATTGACATCGAGAGCAATGCGTAGTGGCTACCTTACAAAGTTATGTTTCATGGAAACGGATCCACACCTGCTCAATACTTGTATGAAAATTGGTGTTAGTTGAACTTTGTTTAACTATTCGATCAAACTTATACATATATTTAATTTTAAGTAGACGTTTCGTCCAAAGCTGTTCTAAAAAAGTCATAGAATGAAATTCAACATTTGGTTCAATGCTGCCTTCAAAACGAAACATCGTGTAACATCTGGTCAGCGTGTTGCTACCTCGACCTATCTAGGTCGTGCTGGGTGGGTCACGTGGTGGGGTGCTTGAGCCAGCTGATTATGTGTCTGCCATGTGTTTGATAATTGTTTCCTACAGTGGTTGCTTCTGATAAATTTTTGTGTTTGATAACAGAGGTCAGTTTCAAGGGCTCAATGCATGCAAAAGTAACTTTTGAAAAAATCATGAAATTAGGAAAATTCCTTGTGTCGGAATATTGAGTTGAAAAAATATGTTCATGACTAGATATGAGCGAATAATATAAACCTTGTTCATCACGGAACGCTTCATTTGAATTAAAATATAAGTAATCATTTTTATCTACCATACATGAAAGTAAAGTACCGCATTAAATCACTACGTTTTGTAGCACTCAATTATGTATTGTAGTGAAAACTTTATTCCAGTACTCAATTACCCAACATCAACCGCATTATCAATACGGGATTCTGTGTTCATAACCTGGTCCACGTGCTAGTGAAAATGAAATTTACTCTCACTACCGGTAGAATTGTCCATTTATCGTGTGAATATTTTGAAATGCGTTGGTTAGTTAGAAGTCATCATGGTTGGCCTACGGAGCACGTCTGCAAGCATCAGCTTCATGTTTTGGTTATTCTCTACTTTGTTCGCAAGAACTCGTATGAATGACCTTCTCTGGCCAATTCCCATCTCTTCGCTTGCCATTCGCATGAAGTTCCTACGTTGGAATCTCGTTTTTTTATTAAAATCTTGATTTTTAGATTAGCTTCCTCTGCATTGCATATCAGCGTGATGCATGTTATCACTTTTACATTTTTAAAAATGTTACCTTCATAATTATCTAGAGACACCAACAACATCTTTAGCACAAACATTTGAACTCATGGTTTTTATGCGTGCTAAAAGTTCCTTCATGCATACACACGTATTGTGATAAAATTACCATTAAATCGCTTCTCTTGTCGACTACTCTCTACTTTTTAATTTAGTTTCCCTTGTATGTGAATGAACGTCACTGGTAACTGACTTGAAGTGTTTCATCGCTTCTACGAAATAATTCATTTCAGAAAGAGCTAGTGCGGCATCATTTCAGAATATCTAAAATAATTGTAAAGAAATTTTGTGTATCTTTATTCTGGAACTCATTTCTTATATTTACGATCATTTTCCTTAAAACAATTTTTCCTGCTTTCAATCACTTCAGATGTACTTTTTTTAGTAAATAGGGGCATCTAAATCAAAGGGTACGACCTCGATTTTAAACGTAAATGGGCAACTCAGCCATCATTGTGAACAGTTCTATTCTTATTTCCGTATTTTTTGTTAGCTTACTAAACACTGAAGGATCTTACCTTTAGACCCTGAGATTGAATCATGAATAAATCGCTGTTCTATTTCCTTGAACTTCGACTGTATGCAGAGCAATTGCAGAATCTTGAATTACTACTATCCCGACACTGCGTTCCCTTGTATTCTGCTACCCGAAAATCATTGTTTGGTGCAAGCTTGATTTCATCACTCGCGTTATGTATCGGAGTCAACCACGACAGATGATCCATCAAAATATCGCTAAGGAGACCTACATTGTCGTCTTTGGATTATGTCTTGTCATCTTTGGGTTACCACACTTGTATTTATTTTTTTCACTCTTAATTCTAACTGTGGTATTAGGTTTCTTCAATGTCTCTCTCACCGTTTTGTAGTGGTAGGTCTCTTCGAAAAATTGATTCTGAGTTGTAAATCATCCTATTTTAATTTCATACCTCAAATTTGAGGTCCCGCGAACTACTGGATGATTTCAAGCTTGTTGATTTCTTCAGTGTTCTATAGAATTACACTCTTGTTTGTTTAAATTGATGAAAGAAATTTACGTCATATCTGGGAAACCGTTGTTCATATACCCCTCGTTCGTAATCCATTCCAATCTCTTAATTCACTGCAACTGATGAAATCAGCCTGGAATATAATCCAATTCTTTTACATGCTCGTCTGGAGAGTATGGATGAATACATAGATCAATAAATGAGGAACATGCTGCCTCTGAGTAACACGTGGCTGGCGCCCCTCAACCCCTGAGTTACGTTGTCCGCACACGTGCTGGTAAAACATGCCACATTAACTTGCTGCTCTCATGCGTCAGAAGTGAGGTACAGAAGTCCGGAAATACGTCAGAAACTGGTTACCATGGCTGCGTCTTCTTACGGCAGCTGTAGTTTTCTTATCGAGCGCTGCTCACAAAATTACGATGAAATCTTGGCATGTACTCGGAGTGGGTCGACCTGCGTAGTGAATGCGGGCTGTGCTACGGGAGTGCCAGCAAATGCGCTTGTGTATAAGTGAATTCTTGCGTGTGTGTGAGTTACATTATTCATTGTAATGTTTGAACATTTCAATCTTTGAAGATTGAAAATAATATAGTGGTTCAAGATCATGAGATAAAATAAAATACTAATGATTTCCTCTTGTTCACAGGCGATCCTGAGGAGAATACAAGAAGTCAAACCTTCCAGATCCGTCACGACCTCTGCATCGACGCATCCACCATCTCGTCACCACCACCATCACCACAGGAGCGGTCATCATCACCATCACAGGTCGCATCACAACGCCCTGTCATCACCTGTTAGGTCTTGCAGTGCTACAGCGCGACAGACTGCCTTCCCAACAACCCATCATCATTCGCCTAAAGAAACGGCTCTCTAAACCCCGAGTGCGTTCGTAATTAATTTAACTCATTAGGTTCATATTAAATCCCGCTAACGCTTTCTGTAACTTGACATGTTAAGTGAGGAATGTAACAAATACAAGCTCGTTTTCTTTGTCAGTTACAGAAGGGGTTTACTTCTGTGCTCCTCGCATTAGTTTTATTTTTGTTCTAAAATGCTACTAAACTACGTAGAAGTGAAATATTGTGTTCCGTCATCGCCTAGAATCATTTCAATATTATCCCGTTGGCTTCGCCTAAGACTATTTTGTAACCCTGAATAGTTGTATCAATCGAACTAGAAACTAGCTTCTCGTGATCGAATGATCATTATTCTGCTACTAGCGCTTCTGGATATATCGACATCATTTGCAGAGTCCAAATGACCCATTCCTGTGCATGAATGTAGTCGTTGTCTTGAGTGTTGAACATTCCTTGTTGCACAAAAGGCGCATCTCCGTGAGACGCCCTTCTGTTGTCACTTTTACGGATGCGATGTGGTAAACTTGATCATCGAAACAGTCTTCATGCAACTGTTAATGTCAGTGGAATGTTGAATCAGGGTTGCAAGAAACTGTAGCACTGTTCGTGTTGCTTTAGTCTGGCTGTAGCTTTTTTTAGTTGATTCGTTTGTAAATAATGATAAAGCTAGAGACAGCCTTTTTGAGCGTTGTTTGAATGTTGCTTAGAATATGAATGTCAAAACTGCAAATGTTTGATTTTATTTGCAACTGTATCTTGTTTCTCAATAGCATACGTAATTCTTGCACAAAACTTACCTTAGCTGTTTGCTTATGCGGAAAGTATCACAGGTTGAGAAATTTTCCGTTTGATTCTTTTACGTCATGTTCAACTTATTTGAAAATTGTACAAAAGCGGGACTAGACCGTGGAAACACATTTTCTCAGTATAAAACTTTCATATCTGTCTAAAGTTTCGCTGAAAACTGTAACGAATGCCGCACTCCTTTGGTAGCTAGTTGTCAGGCACCAAAGAAAAAGTCAGTTTTCAAGTCAGCGAAAGTTGAATAATTGAGGGGTCTATTTGGCATATCTTACAAAAGCTAAGCATATCACGGATTTCCAAAAGGATGTGAAAATCTTTATTTAATCTTGGGATAAGATAAAATTGTGAGGTTATTAAATTGACCATGGTTATAATTGTTGTAAAGTCATCTTATTTTCACTTTTCACCATAAATACTCAAGGATTTCGCATCACTCGCTACTGAATTATTTAAAGTATGGTATAAATATAAATTTATTGAGTGTGATATGATCACTATGACCTCATTAACGTGAAATTTCTACATGAATATTTTGTACTTGTCCTTCAAGTAGGAGTGTATTCTTCTTCAATAAAACGTTTTTTTCTTAATTTGATGAGTTTCCTAACCTTGATTGAAGCTTTTTGTGTCAAATAAGCGTGTGAGTCACATTGAAATGTTTAAAACGAGCTTCACACACTGGAAGATTTTGTTCCTATTGCTTTGCTCGTAGATATTACATACCAATTGCGCTCCACGTACGAATTGAAAACTGTCAGCTCTCTATTCTTTATTCAGTTCTAGTGAGCACTGAAGATGGAATCTCTGCATTACAAAACGTGTGATGTTAAAGATGCTCCTCTTTGCGTTGGTTCTTCTCATTTTGAGTGTTCGATTTCCACAAAATCGATCAATCGACTAGTATTAATTAATAACCAAATATTAATTTTGCATGTTGAGATTTTCGCTCCGTCTGTCGACTACTGACACTGGAACCAACAGGCCTCGTAGGCTTACCTTGCAGGATCATCGTACTGTAGCACTCTGAGGAGGAAGCAAGTTAACATATCACGGCAGCATCAGAAAATGCTGCCAGAAAACATTTTCTATTCGTTCCGAATATTGATTCTCTTTCTTGTTTCTACTGGCATGAAGATTGAAGACGATTTCGTCCACAGCTACCCTCTATTGGTCCGTAGAATAAAGTGAGAGTGATGACAGACTTGAGCATAGCACGACTGTACGCAAGACCTCAAGTTACAGCATTTTAGCGCCATTCAAACTGTGAAAAATTCCGTCAAGTTATCAAGGCCCTTTGCAGGAGATTGAAACAATGATGAAACAACAGAACACAAACCAGAAAAAAAGTTGAGAACGAAACGTAATTATTTGCACCAGAAAATATACAAATGCAGTGTTGCCCTCCTCACAAGTGTGATTATTTGCTGAAGCAAACCTAAAAATTCGAAGGATTCCGGTGTTCTTTCAAATTCGTTTGCCGTTGAACCATTTTCAAATGAACTTGGATGAATTAGAGCAATTGAAAACAGGTACCTCTAAAAAAAATTCCAAGTAACAATTAGCAATGGCTACTCATGGGCTGGCAATAATTCGAGCCCGAATTCAAAGGCAACAACTAGATTTGGTGGTGTAACAAGAAACAAATTTGTATTAAATGTCTTTATTCAACGAAGCACAAACATTTGTAGTAAGACTAGAGTTCAACAAGTCTCTTTATCTAAATCACAAACACGGAACGGAAAACACAACGGAAATGCACGAGCAATAAAAATGGTCATGAAACTTATGCCAACTTGCAATACAAAAAAGTATGTACATAGGTAATTGAATGAATTTTTGGTATTTTTTCGCAGAAAAGTTGGAAAAGAGAGAGTAAGTAATTCGATAAGCGGAGATGTACACGACAGAGCACCGCTCCAACCGTGACATTGGAGGGGAGCTCCAAGGACGCCCACATACCCACAACACATGGCCTTGTTTACCTAGTATGATCCCAGCGTTCCACGACACTGAGAACGAAAACAATGCAGTCCTTCCTTTTTTATGCAGTTTCCTTTACCTCGAGTCAAGTCCGGTCTCGTGAGTAGAGGAATATTGTGTTCCACTTCTCCAATACATTCCACGCGCTTGACAAATAAAATGATTACCGTTTTCAAATGGAAAAGTTTGTTTAAATCAAGAAAGACAACCTTGGGCTGATTTCTTTCTGCAAGATCTAGTTAAGCAAGGATCATTTCCACGCTCTTTGAATAAAAACCGAAGTTTTTACCGACCTGTAGTCGGAGCTCGTGGCACTGGAGTTTCCTAATACGGCCAATAAGGAGTAAAAATAATACTCCTAAAAAAAGGATAGTAAATCGAGTAAGCATGAACAGATAAAGCTAGAATAAATAAGTTGGAACTATAATTCAGTTGAATTGAGACAGCAATAGAAGTTAACATGAATTGCGGTGAATTTTCAGACTTTATTCAATGCCTGTGGGAACTGAAGTACTAGAAGTATACTTGTTCAAGAGAGCATTGTCGAAGTAAACTTTGTTGGAAATTATATTACTTCGATATAAAACTATGAAATGAAAGCATTTATGTAAAAGACTATAGGTACGCTTTGATTTGTGACCACATTTGACACTGGCAATTTTTAACGGCTCAAACTTAGGCGTGAGTCATGCATTCTAAATTTCAATCGATAATTATTATTGGTGAGAAAACTGTACAGACAGATTTAAAATAGACGCATAAAGAAATTAAACAGTTTATACTTGAAAACCAAACAATTTGAGCAGTAACTCAAACTATGAAAGTAGAGTGTGGCACTTTCAAGTTGTTAGAGTAAGGCACTTTTAACGTATTTTACTTCACTTGAAATTGGGGTCATCAAGAAATTGTTCGCATTAGGAGTTGCACAACCTAAACTGAATGTATTATTAAAATTTTCCTTCGTTCAACATCGCATGTACGAGTCAGTGAATTTATTTGTAATTTTCTACATCTGTATTTTACGCATGCGCGAGTTCATACGATAAAATTCCTCCGTATCATTGGGAAAATATAGAAAAGTTCTCTGCCTACGAAATGAAACATCACGTGAACCAAAAACACTGATATTTCCTTCTTGAATCATGCAAAATATTAACACGTTGCCTGCGATTGCCTAGCTGGTGCAAATCTTTACTTTGTACACACAGTCACTAGAAAGCCTTGAAAAAATTATAGAACCTAACCTGAGCGACCCACCGGCGGGTCGTATCGCACTCAACGTGTTAAAACTTGAGAATAAAGATTTACGATAAGCATCGTGAACAAGCTGTTTTGGTACCAACGTTCAGATAAAAACTATGTACGTACTTCGAAACGAAATAATTTTAAGAAGCCAATTCGGAGCCAGAACAAACTTTCGTTTGGTTTGCGAACGTGTTATGTGCTCTAAAAAATTTTATTTTTCGACAAACCTTATATTTGAAAATGTTTATCACGAGACGGTGATAATGTCAAAGTAGTTGAAGAATTTCATCAGTAAATAGAAACCAATTTACAAAAAAGACAATTTCGACTGGAAGAACTGAAAAGCATTGGTCAAAATAAATGCTATGAAGGGCTAATTTTGAACTGGGAATTTACCAAGCATAAAATATGTCATTAATAGCACTCAACGAAGTTACCCGAAAACAATTTCACTGTGAATTAGGCCGTACAACAAAATACGAAAAATAACGAATCTATAATTAAACGATTTTTGGTATTTCAAATACAAAGGTAAAGACATAGAAGAAAACCTTTAAAATTATGCTTTGCAGATCACTAAAAATTATTTTGCATAAAAGAAATATGACCGTCTTTATTGTATGGGATTAATCCCGCTTAAAAATACACAGGAAATTCACTTGGAGTGATGAACCTGAACGAAAGGTGTTACTTTGGAGGCTTACTTCCAGGCTTCCTCTATCATTCTTGAACGGAAATTACAGCACTGGTTTGTTAAAGTGTTGGCCAAATGATTTAGGGACTGGCCAAGTGTAATTTGTAGGTTTAATAAAGCGGAAAGGAGTAAAAGAACGAAAAATGTTTTCATTTTTTAAATATAAATATGAGCCATTTTATGTCATTTTGTATACAATCACCAGCATGAAAATATATATTTTGAACACATCTTTAGCCCTTTACTCCATTTTGCTTATATCAAACCTACAAATAAATTAAATCATTTTATCCCGCCTTGAATAACGAATATCTGAGTACAACTAACGCTTTCCTCAAGTCTCGGTCAAACAACACTCCTATCGTTAACTTCTTTACACAGCACCGCTGCAAAGAAATCAGTGCAATTGAATAAAGGCTAACATTCCTAAGGAACAACAAATTCCACAAAACATAGGCACCGCAACTAAAAATTCAACTAAAGAAGGCTTGCGTTATTAGTTTTCACTTCCGCGATTACCTGAAAATACAAGAAATAAAGACAATTAAAACTATTTCAAATGTACCGTATTTGACGGCATATAGGACGTACTTTTTTCCCAAAAATTTGACTCAAAAAACACCCCCGTGTCTTATCATCGTAGGTGAAGTTTGAGACCTCCTGCAGGCCTAGGCTAATCTTCTCTCGGACACTCACTAATCCAACTTACGCTCAGTACTTCGTCTTAAATGCCGTCTACGTCGTCGCGTCTTATATGCCTTGTAATACAGTAATTCCAATGCGCAACAATTGCAACATATATGAGGCACAAAGTTGGCAAACGGGAATTCTTTCTAAATTTCAATTCAAAATTTATTCTTTCGCACGAAACATGAATGTTTCGCTTGGTGTTAAAGGAACTCTTCAGTGGCTTTCGCGAGTAGTAATTCATATTACGCATATTTATTTATATCTCAGTTGTATGTCTAGATATGCAGTACACATGCCTTCAGGTAGCTATTCAATGGCTTGACTTTAAATTTACTTTATCTAACACACACGGGTTACAATTAATGAATTATGAATGTACGGGTTTGTACACATGTACAACAACTGAAATGAATATCCTTTCTACTAGATAAAGTATAATTTTAAGTACCCTTGTCGAAAACGTTTTAAAGGAACAATTTTTAGAACATTGAAAAGTAGGTTCAGTGTCACTTATGCTTACCTTGTTTGTTTAGCTCTCCGGAGAAAGTCCAACTTGAACTCTCCTTAAAATCCTGTCAAACAAAATTTAAATAAATGGAATGAAAAGTCAAAATAGTTAATATGAACTTGCAGTTACTATATTTTTAGGGCGTTAGTCATGATGCTCGGTACATTGAACTTCAAAATAATTATGAAAAGCCTTGCGCAATTTCTTCATAAAAATATTGGATAAACAATTGTACGTCAGGTTCCTACCAAATGCAGCCGGAGAAATGCGAGGCTTCTTGCCTCACAGCTCCCAAACTAAACCTGTAAAAGGTTACATTTTCAGCTTACCCTGCCTAGTGCGCTGCAGGGTTTCCTGGAACATGGTGTCAATTTCAAACGAATTGCTTCTTTCAAATGGTTAAGAGCACATCTTTAGTTCACGTAAACTTTCTCTGTGATACGAAAGAAGAAATCGCAGAAAACAATTTTTCGATGACCCACAACCCATAGAGCACAGTACAGCATTGTTTGGAGCTATGTAGGCCTGCTGTTCTTGTACAAAGAATGCCCAGTCAAGAAACAAGTTTAGACGTACCTTAATAATGATGGAGTTGTCGTGCAGTCGCTCCCTGAGCTCATCCCCAGCTTGCAGTAGTGCAGAATACTCTTCACGCTTGGCCTGCTTCTCGGTCTTGCTCATGGACTTCTGGAGAAGTTAACAGCAAGTTAGACCACCACCATTTTTGAGTAACACCAATGGATAAACATCTTACTAGCTTCTGGTAATATTCATTAAAAATAACGCTTTTTCAATAATACCTTAATACTAAAACGATGAATGAAACCAGTGAAAACAGGCAAATACGAACTATCTTTTGCATGCACGATGAGCTTTGTTTCGTGGACCGACAGAGCCACGTAAGAAAAGGTTGTTCCCTCCTAATGTGAAATTTTATTCGAATTCCTAAGAATTACTTGACAACACAACCAGCTGCACAGCAAACCTAACAGAAAAGCAATGTTTATCAAGAGCTATTCTCCCATTTGAATATTTTGCTAACCTCACCCGTTCAGTTCCTGAGGTCTCTGTCAATTTGGATTATGCTCAAGTTCCTGGTAATATCTTAGTTTGAAAAGTTTGAGGTTATGAATTTTGTATACTAAGGCTTAGTGTCCTTCAAGTCTATGTTTTACTTCATTATTAGTCACCGAGCTCGTTGTTGGCATTCACGTAATTCTGGTTCTCCTCGTGTCACTGTTTTCCATTGTGGACCGTCCCCAGCGGGTCTTCGAGATGTGTGGAAGGTTCCTATTTCTCTCTGTATATTTTTGGCTCGTTGCAGATCTCTTTCCAGGGTCTTTCCAATTTCGGTCTTCTGTGTTAAATTTTCTCTAGTCGAGGTATGGTGGCTAGGTGTTGTATTTAATCCTTTTAATTAACGAGTAAATTCAAAAGCCTTTGGAATAAATTTTGCGTTGAACCCACCAGATCCTATGCAACTCCCAGATTTGTTCTGTAATGGTTTACATATTGGTGGCAATGTTGGGGAGTTACTCTTTGTGATTTCCGATGGTGGTACATCCATTGAGTACATCTATTGAATCCGAGGACACTTTCAGGTCGTCACCGTCTAGCCGTGTTTCAGGTTGGAGAGATTTGTAGTCATCCATGGTTAAGTTATTTCATTTTTTCCAGCACCCTGAGCCGGCATCAGGTTTCAACAACAGCCAACAAGGACAATCCTTTTTTCTGACACACACCGTCCCGACGGGAGCAATAAGTGAAGGCATAGCGTTTGGAACGGGGAGATGCAACAAGTTTATGTGCTTGACTGACCAGTGAAGCGCTTCCACGCTCCACTGGCCTTTAAAGTCTCCCACCTTCCCATCCGCCCATTGGCTAACCCTTGCCGCTCACGACTGTCAAACTCACGATCGAATCTAGGTCCCTATCACCCTTTATCAATCCGAAAGGGGTCATTGAATGTCCATTTGTCATTTGTCAACGTAGTCGTCCATAGAGCCATCCCAGTTAGTCCAGTTTCTCCACCCAAGCTGGTCAGCCATGGTTGAACCCGAGACAGCATAGCTTGGGCTTCATTGAAACACACAAGCACGACCCCACGACAAGGGTAGGATGGCAGGAGGATGAGCCACTTAGCAATGAAGTGCAGTGAGGACTCACAAGTTGCTCAGCAGGGAGGTTCTTGAGGAGCGCGAAGTCCCTGACAGCACCACGGTACTGCAGCACGGCCTGCATCACGTCAGGGAACCTGTCCTGTACGTCTGATGACGTCTTCACTGTGTCGTCTGCGCTGACCTGCTCCACATGTACAGGACCACTATTTATAAATCACTGCTCTCAACCACTATTCCAATGAAGGAATAGTAACCTGAAATAATATTGATCTAGAGTATTATTAACCTCAACGAATATTGTAATGAAGAAGTATTAACCTGAAGGAATATTGACCCAAAATAACAAACTTGAATTAATATTAGACTGAACGAATGTTGGACTGAAAGAATATTGAAATAAAAAATATTGAAATGGGGAAATATTGGAATGGAGGAACATCAGAGGAACATTGGAATGAAGGAATATTAAAGTAGAAAATGTTTGAATCTCCTACCTAAACATTAGGAGCTATCAACAAAACATTTTACAGTGTGCTAACCTTTCAGTAAACAGAACCTGAAAAAATGAAAAATGCTCGAATCCTGTACCTACATACCAGAAGCTGTCAATAGAACATGCAGCAGTACATTGAGCTTTCAGAAAGAAAAACCGGATAAAAATCTGGCGACTAAACATCAGCTCACCTGGCCAGTCTGGTAGCGCATACCGAATAACTTCATGAGAGACAGAACATAGGCTCTCACTGCAGCCACTTCCACGTAACCAGCGCTGCCAGAAGACGACTCATTTGGTATCACATTTACATTTTTTACTGTCAAATTGCTCAATATTTCGAAGTCGGACTCATCCTCTTTAGAAGGCAAGCTTGGTCCTGATAATGGAGATTGATCAACGATTCTACCAGACACCAACTTATGACTATTATTTTCACTATCAAATTGGGATAAGCTAGAATTATCTGGGGACAATATCCTCTCATGGTAGTTGCCGTAGAGGTATTTGTTGGTAGAAGACACCAAGGCAAGCACAGACTTCATGGCGTTTGCAGTGTCGAAGTCATCTCGTAGTCTACTATCCACTGTCTGCTTCGTCTCGTATAACGCCTAAACAAAGAAACAAAAATAATTCACCTAACTTTAATCTTACATCAAGATGTAACTTCCTTGTAAATAGTTAAAAAATCTATAACACTATTGTCATATTGATATCCAATTACGATACTTAGAATGAAGAGTAATTTCAAAGAACATTAGTGGTTGAGTGAGCCTTACTTTCACCATTTAGCAAGTTTACTTCAACAGTCACCCAGAAATTCCCTGACGTCAGCAATGCATCAATAACATGAGTATTAGGTACCATCAGTTACTCGAGTACCGCCATTTACCTGAGTACCAGTGAAGTTATCCGAGGTCAGGCATATTTTGTGATACCCAATCTTTAAATTTTCAGATAATTCATTAACCAATTAAAACAGCCCTCTGCACCACCCCCTCAGCCGAAGTGTTAGCAATCTAATTTAATGCTAAGAATGACCGTCGTGTGTTTATATATTTATTTATATATTTATATGTTTCGTGTCACGCCCTTAAGAATATATAGGAAGAAATTAGCACTGGCGGTTTTGGTTTCAGTTCACTAGTAAATTAATACACTCATTTGCGCTGTACAAGTGCACTATAATAAGTCACTTTCAAAAAAAATTAGAGAGATCCAGAACCTTATACACTCGAATCCGCATCGTGGATACCGAATTCGACGGGGTTTGCATATTACAATATGTTCTAGGAATGTTGACATTAAAGAAATAGTCAATTAAAACGTTTGTTCTTTGTAAATATATATAAAACTTAATATATTGCATTGCGTTCTTCTATGTAATTTTATTTAATATCTTTCCAACAGTATTTGCCATCATTTTTGATAACACGGGTATTATTTCAAAATCTCTGCCGTCATTTTTGACGGCTTGGTACACTAGTTACTAAGAACACAAAGCAAACACCTTCATTAGCGCGTGGTTATCTGCAGGAGAAGAACGAGCGCAGTCCACTTTGGGCGTGGCTCTAAGGAAGTGCTGTGCTGTGTCCAGCATCTCCTGGATCTTGGCAACTTGTGTGGCCGCCTGCTCCAGTGTCCTGTCTCCGAATGTCACAGCTGCAGGTACAGCAGCATTACCATAACATGGAACCTCACAGCTGCAGGTACAGCAGCATTACCATAACATGGAACCTCACAGCTGCAGGTACAGCAGCATTACCATAACATGGAACC